>CAMZMU010000058.1:1615765-1738739 GCA_947311845.1 Poa pratensis | reverse complement strand
TAAATACTAGCAAACAAAGTATTATCATGTTGATTTAATGCAAAACAAAAATAAAGAAGTATAAAGCCACATATTTTATTAAGAAGAAATTAGTCTAATATAGATAACAAATTCGCTTTATATGTTAAGTGAATTCAAAATAACATAAAATATTCAAAAATCTAAGTTCAAATACTAACTAATGAAATCCTACACATCCAGGGGCTATTCCTGCAATTAAAATAATCACAAACAGGTCCTCTAATCATTTAAAAAGGAGCCAGGGGCCTGTTTTACACTGTGTTTGCTATTGCCTGAAAACCCACGGTTTTTTTGCCAAAATGTGACATCGTCTTTAACCTTCCGACCCGAAGCAGCTCCGTGTCCGCGCCTGCGCCGTTCGTCGCCGTGCGCGTGGTGGCTCTAGGTTAATAGTGCCAGAAACAATGCTTGTACGTCACACGTCAGTTGGGAACCCCAAGAGGAAGGTATGATGAGTGCAGCAGTAAGTTTTCCCTCAGTATGAAACCAAGGTTTAATCGGACCAGTAGGAAAACGAGGTTTGCTTCGAAGGTGTTGGTGGAGGAGTGTAGTGCGGCGCAACACCAGGGATTCCGGTGCCAACGTGGAACCTGCACAACACAATCAAATTACTTTGCCCCAACTTAACAGTGAGGTTGTCAATCTCACCGGCTTGCTGAAAACAAAGGGTTAAACGTATCGAATGGAAATGATGTTTGTTTGCATAAAACAGTAGAGAACAATGATTGCAGTAGATTGTATTTCAGATGTAAAAGAATGGACCGGGGTCCACAGTTCACTAGTGGTGTCTCTCCAATAAGATAACTAACATGCTGGGTAAACAAATTACAGCTGGGCAATTGACAATTGATAAGTGCATATAACATGCATGTGTGAGCTGTGGTGTCTACTATGAGATTCATTTGGGCATTACGACAAAGTACATAGACCGCTATCCAGCATGCATCTATGCCTAAATAGTCCACTTTCCGGTTAACATCCGTACCCCTTCCAGTATTAAGTTGCAAGCAACAGACAATTGCATTAAGTAATGTGCGTAATGTAAACAATACATTCATCCTTGAATAAAGCATTGCTGTTTTACCCCTAGTGGCAACAACACATCTACAACCTTAGAACTTGCTGTCACTATCCCAGGTTAAATAGAGGTTGAACCCAACTATCATGCATAAATACCCCCTCTTGGAGTTACAAGTATTCACGTGGCCAAGGCTTCAACAAGTAACGGAGAGCATGCAAGATCACAAATGACATAGACATGATAATATAATATTCAGCTCCACATAGGTATCAATATAAGTCAGATCCCAGCAAACACAACATGTAGCATTACAATAAGATGATCTTGATCATGATAGGCAGCTCACAAGATCTAAACATGATGGCACAAGTGGAGAAGACAACCATCTAGCTACTGCTATGGACCCATAGTCCAAGGATGAACTACTCACGCATCACTCCGGAGGCGGGCATGGCGATGTAGAGCCCTCCGGTGATGATTCCCCTCTCCGGCAGGGTGCCGGGAAGAGCTTCAGAACCCCCCGAGTTAGGGTTGACGACGGCGGCGGCAGCGAATATGTTCTGGATGAAAGGCTCGGTGTTTTAGGGTTTTCGCGTCTCGGGGAATAAATAGGCGAAGGGGCGATGTCGGCGGACCCCCGAGGGGCCCAAACCACACAGGCGCGGTGGGCCCAGCCGCGCCCTGTGGTTTGGCCACCTCGTGGCTCTCTTCGTCTCTCCTTCGGACTCCGTGTACGTGCTGGAAAAATAGGGACCTGGCCTTTTGTTTCGTGCAATTCCGAGAATATTTCCAGAAGTAACTTTCTGAAACCAAAAACAGCAGAAAACAGGGAACTGGCACTGTGGCATCTTGTTAATAGGTTAGTCCCAGAAAATGCATAAAAGTGATACGAAGTGTATATAAAACATGTAGCAAATGGTATAATATAAGCATGGAACAGCAGAAATTATGGATACGTTGGAGACGTATCAAGCATCCCCAAGCTTAGTTCTACTCGTCCTCGAGTAGGTAAAACGATAACAACAAATAATTTCTGAGGAGACATGCTTTCACACAATCTTGATCAATATATTGCAAGGCTCATGTCATGAATGAAGTGACTCAAAGCAATGATCTATAGTTTGCTAACAAATAGATAAAGAGTAAACAATGAATCATATAAGCAAAAACTTTTCATGAATAGTACTTTCAAGACAAGCATCAAAAAGTTTTGCATAAGAGGTAACTCATAAAGCAATAGATTCAAAGTAAAAGGCATTGAAGCAACACAAAGGATGATTAAGTTTCAGCATTTGCTTTCAACTTGTAACATGTATATCTCATGGATAGTTGTCAACATAAAGCAATATAACAAGTGCAATAAGTAAATATGTAAGAATCAATGCACACAAAGTTGACACAAGTGTTTGCTTCTAAGATAGAAAGGAGTAGGTAAACTGACTCAACATAAAGTAAAAGATAGGCCCTTCGCAGAGGGAAGCAGGGATTAAATCATGTGCTAGAGCTTTTTAAGTTTTCGAAAGCATATAGAGAGCACAAAATAAGTATTTGAGAGGTGTTTGTTGTTGTCAACGAATGGTAGTGGGCACTCTAACCCCCTTGTCAACCAGACTTTCAAAGAGCGGCTCCCATGAAGGACGTTATTTCTACCAGCAAGGTAGATCATCCCTCTTCTCTTTTGTTTACACATGTATTTTAGTTTCTTTATAGATGACACTCCTCCCAACCTTTTGCTTACACAAGCCATGGCTAACCGAATCCTCGGGTGCCTTCCAACATTCACATACCATGGAGGAGTGTCTATTGCAAAATTAAGTTGCTTACTGATAAATCAGGGCAAAACATGTGAAGAGAATTATTAATGAAAGTTGTAATTAATTGGGGCTGGGCACCCCGTTGCCAGCTCTTTTTGCAAATTATTGGATAAGCGGATGTATATGCCACTAGTCCAGGTGAAAGTCTGTCAGAAGTAAATGACAAGATTGAAAGATAAAACACCACATACTTCCTCATGAGCTATAAAACATTGACACAAATAAGGAGTAATAAAGTTTTGAATAGTTTAAAGGTAGCACATGAAATATTTACTTGGAATGGCAGGAAATACCACATAGTAGGTAGGTATGGTGGACACAAATGGCATGGGTTTTGGCTCAAGTTTTGGATGCACGAGAAGCATTCCCTCTCAGTACAGAGTTTAGGCTAGCAAGGTTGTTTGAAGCAAACACAAGTATAAACCGGTACAGCAAGAATCACATAAAAACATATTGCAAGTATTATAAGACTCTACACTGTCTTCCTTGTTGCTCAAACATTTTACCAGAAAATATCTAGACCTTAGAGAGAACAAATATGCATCCCAAGTCTCAACAAGCTCTACGGTAGTTCTCCACTACTAGGCTTTAACTACATGATGCAAGAGCTTAAACATGATCTACTTGAGAGCTCAAAACAATTGCAAAGCATCAAATCAAAACAAGACAATGATCTACAAGAATGCATATGTCTTTTCCAATACCAACTACTACATGTAGCATTTTCTTTCTTCCAAACAAACACCAATAATTTAATTAAACATAAACTCTCCAAATGATAATATAATGCAGCAAGAGAGTATTTATAAACAAGTGCTAACAGCTCGAAGAGATGCATGAAAAACAGGAGCTAAAAGCACTGCAGTAGCTAGTTAAGAATACTCAACAAATATAAGTGAAGAACATGAGTATTCACATGAAAAAGCGGAGCGTGTCTCTCTCCCACACAAGGATTGCTAGGATCCGAATTTATTCAAACAAAAACAAAAATAAAAACACACAGACGCTCCAAGTAAAGCGCATAAGATGTGAAAGAATTAAAATATAGTTTCACTAGAGATGACCTGATAAGTTTGTTGATGAAGAAGGGGATGCCTTGGGCATCCCCAAGCTTAGACGCTTGAGTCTCTCTGAATATGGTTGGGATGAACCACGGGGGCATCCCCAAGCTTAGGCTTTTCACTCTTCTTGATCACATAATATCACCCTTCTCGCTTGATCCTTGAAAACTTCCTTCACACCAAACTCAAGACAGTTCTCATTAGAGGGTTAGTGCATAATCAAAAATTCTCATATTCTGTAATGATACAATCAATCCCAAAGCTTCTGGACATTAGCTACAGCCACCAATGCTTTGTGGAGCAAAGAAATCCACACAAACACAGTAAAAGAGCGAATGCAAAACAAAAGGCAGAATCTGTCAAAAACAGAACAGTCTGGAATGACGAATTTTTTCGAGGCACTTAAGTTGCTCAGATGGATCTGGCCTAAAATAATGAAAGTTGCGTACATATCTCAGGAATATGCGTGATTTTTCTCAGAATTTTTTGAATTTTCTACAGGGAGATAAGCTCAAATCCGTGACAGCTAAAAATCTGTCACTGCGCAGAAATCCAAATCTTGCATCAACTTTCAATATAGAACTTTACTTGGCACAACATTGCGATAAAATAAAGATACAAAGGAGTTGCTACAGAAGTAACAAAAATCCTTGACTCAAAGAAAACAAAAATAACAGCAAATAAAAACGATGGGTTGTCTCCCATAAGCGCTTTTCTTTAACGCCTTTCAGCTAGGCGCAGAAAGTGAAAATCAAGTGTTGTCAAGAGAAGAAGCATCAACATCATAACTTGCTCTAACAATAGAGTCAAAAGGTAACTTCATTCTCTTCCTAGGGAAGTGTTCCATACCTTTCTTGAGAGGAAATTGGTACCTTATATTACCTTCTTTCATATCAATGATGGCACCAACAGTTCGAAGAAAAGGTCTTCCCAAAACAATAGGACAAGATGCATTGCATTCAATATCCATAACAATAAAATCAACGGGGACAAGGTTATCTTTTACCGTAATAAAAACATCATTAACTCGCCCCAAAGGTTTCTTCATAGCATTATCAGCGAGAAAAACATCCAAATAACAATGTTCCAAAGGTGGCAAATCAAGAATATCATAAAGCTTCTTGGGCAAAACTGAAACACTTGCACCAAGATCACACAAGGCATTGCAATAAAAATCATTCACCTTTACCTTAATGATGGGTTCCCAACCATCTTCTAATTTCTTAGGAATAGAAGATTTAAGTTTCAACTTCTCCTCCCTAGCTTGCAAAAGAGCATTTGTAATATGCTTTGTAAAAGCCAAATTAATTGTGCTAGCATTGGGACTTCTAGCTAATTTTTGCAAGAACATAATAACTTCAGAGATGTTACAATTATCAAAATCAAAATCATTATTGTCAATGGTGGTGGAACCATTGTCTCCAATAGTTTGAAAAATTTCAGCACTTTTATCAGAAAAAGTTTCAGCAGTTTTAGGCAATTTCAAACGCTTAGCAGAAGTAGTAGAGACATTATCAACACCAATAACATTACCATCAATAGTAGGAGGTTTACTAGCATGTGAAACATTAGCATTACTAGTGGTGGTGATAGTACAAACTCTAACTATACTATTCTCTTTTTCAAGTTCTTCCTCTTTTTCCCACCTAGCATGCAATTCAGCCAACATCCTAATATTATTATCAATTCGAACTTGGATGGCATTTGCTGTAGCAAATGACTTAATATCTTTAACTTCATTAGGCATAACTTTCAGTTTTAGAATTTCAACATCATGAGCAAGACTATCAACTTTAGAGACAAGATCATCAATTTTTTCAAACTTTTCCTCAACAGTTTTATTGAAAGCTTTTTGTGTGCTAATAAATTCTTTAAGCATAGCTTCAAGATCAGAGGACACACTTCTATTGTTGCTGTAGGAATTACCATAAGAATTACCATAACCATTTGAAGGATAAGGCTTATAATTGTTGCTACCAAAATTATTCCTATAAGCATTGTTGTTGAAGTTGTTGTTTTTAATGAAGTTTACATCAACATGCTCTTCTTGAGCAACCAATGAAGCTAAAGGAACATTATTAGGATCAACATGAGATCTACCATTCACAAGCATAGACATAATAGCATCAATCTTATCACTCAAAGAGGAGGTTTCTTCAACAGAATTTACCTTCTTACCTTGAGGAGCTCTTTCGGTGTGCCATTCGGAATAGTTGATCATCATATCATCAAGTAGCTTTGTTGCTGCACCTAAAGTGATGGACATAAAGGTTCCTCCAGAGGCTGAATCCAATAAGTTCCTTGAGGAAAAATTTAATCCTGCATAAAAGGTTTGGATGATCATCCAAGTAGTCAGTCCATGAGTGGGACAATTCTTCACCAAAGATTTCATTCTTTCCCAAGCTTGAGCAACATGTTCATTATCAAGTTGTTTAAAATTCATAATGCTACTTCTCAAGGATATAATCTTAGCAGGAGGATAATATTTCCCTATGAAAGCATCTTTGCATTTTGTCCAAGAATTAATACTATTTCTAGGCAAAGAAAGCAACCATTCTTTAGCTCTTCCTCTCAAGGAGAAAGGAAAAAGTTTCAGTTTTATAATATCCCCATCCATATCCTTATACTTTTGCATTTCACAAAGTTCAACAAAGTTATTAAGATGGGCAGCAGCATCATCAGTACTAACACCAGAAAATTGCTCTTTCATAACAAGATTTAATAGAGCAGGTTTAATTTCATAAAATTCTGCTGTAGAAGCAGGTGGAGCAATAGGAGTGCATATGAAATCATTGTTGTTTGTGCTAGTGAAGTCACACAACTTAGTGTTCTCAGGAGTATTCATTTTGAAAAACAAAATTAAACTGAATTAAACAAGTAACTAATTTTTTTGTGTTTTTGATATAGAGAAAGCAAACAAAACAAAATAAAAATAAACTAGGCAAGACAAGTAACTAATTTTTTTGTGTTTTTGATATAGAGAAAGCAAACAAAACAAAATAAAAATAAACTAAGCAAGACAAATAACAAAGTAAAGAGATTGGGTGTGAGAGACTCCCCTTGCAGAAGCAATTCTGTTTTCCCCGGCAACGGCGCCAGAAAACGTTGTTGGTGGCTCTAGGTTAATAGTGCCAGAAACAATTGCTTGTACGTCACACGTCAGTTGGGAACCCCAAGAGGAAGGTATGATGAGTGCAGCAGTAAGTTTTCCCTCAGTATGAAACCAAGGTTTAATCGGACCAGTAGGAAAACGAGGTTTGCTTCGAAGGTGTTGGTGGAGGAGTGTAGTGCGGCGCAACACCAGGGATTCCGGTGCCAACGTGGAACCTGCACAACACAATCAAACTACTTTGCCCCAACTTAACAGTGAGGTTGTCAATCTCACCGGCTTGCTGAAAACAAAGGGTTAAACGTATCGAATGGAAGATGATGTTTGTTTGCATAAAACAGTAGAGAACAATGATTGCAGTAGATTGTATTTCAGATGTAAAAGAATGGACCGGGGTCCACAGTTCACTAGTGGTGTCTCTCCAATAAGATAACTAACATGCTGGGTAAACAAATTACAGCTGGGCAATTGACAATTGATAAGTGCATATAACATGCATGTGTGAGCTGTGGTGTCTACTATGAGATTCATTTGGGCATTACGACAAAGTACATAGACCGCTATCCAGCATGCATCTATGCCTAAATAGTCCACTTTCCGGTTAACATCCGTACCCCTTCCAGTATTAAGTTGCAAGCAACAGACAATTGCATTAAGTAATGTGCGTAATGTAAACAATACATTCATCCTTGAATAAAGCATTGCTGTTTTACCCCTAGTGGCAACAACACATCTACAACCTTAGAACTTGCTGTCACTATCCCAGGTTAAATAGAGGTTGAACCCAACTATCATGCATAAATACCCCCTCTTGGAGTTACAAGTATTCACGTGGCCAAGGCTTCAACAAGTAACGGAGAGCATGCAAGATCACAAATGACATAGACATGATAATATAATATTCAGCTCCACATAGGTATCAATATAAGTCAGATCCCAGCAAACACAACATGTAGCATTACAATAAGATGATCTTGATCATGATAGGCAGCTCACAAGATCTAAACATGATGGCACAAGTGGAGAAGACAACCATCTAGCTACTGCTATGGACCCATAGTCCAAGGATGAACTACTCACGCATCACTCCGGAGGCGGGCATGGCGATGTAGAGCCCTCCGGTGATGATTCCCCTCTCCGGCAGGGTGCCGGGAAGAGCTTCAGGAACCCCCCGAGTTAGGGTTGACGACGACGGCGGCAGCGAATATGTTCTGGATGAAAGGCTCGGTGTTTTAGGGTTTTCGCGTCTCGGGGAATAAATAGGCGAAGGGGCGATGTCGGCGGACCCCCGAGGGGCCCAAACCACACCCAGGCGCGGCTGTGGGCCCAGCCGCGCCACCATGTGGTTTGGCCACCTCGTGGCTCATCTTCGTCTCTCCTTCGGACTCCGTGATGGTGCTGGAAAAATAGGGACCTGGCCTTTTGTTTCGTGCAATTCCGAGAATATTTCCAGAAGTAACTTTCTGAAACCAAAAACAGCAGAAAACAGGGAACTGGCACTGTGGCATCTTGTTAATAGGTTAGTCCCAGAAAATGCATAAAAGTGATACGAAGTGTATATAAAACATGTAGCAAATGGTATAATATAAGCATGGAACAGCAGAAATTATGGATACGTTGGAGACGTATCACTGCGCTGCGATTCGCGCCACCGACGATCTCCGTCGTTAAATAGCCGCCGCCGCCATCTTGGAAACCCTAGCCGTCTCTTTCTTCCCCAATTTTTCTAGCCAAACCCTAACCCTAGCTCGTCGGGCCGCCGCGGTGCATCGCCGATTCCGACCTCTAGGTGCTACTTTGAGGTTCTGTGGAAGTCCACCGTGCCGCCCGTGTACTCTTGGTCGATCGGTTCGTGCTATGGAGCTCGGTAGCGGAAGAATTGCTCCCTCTTCTTCAACTACGGCCGCCGGACGTCGAGCAAGTTTCCGACGCCGTTCGTCAGCCTCAAGCCTTTCCGAGCGGTCCTGCGTGCTCGTGGTGAGCTTACGAATCTTCCCGTACCCTTAACTTTCTTCAATTTGAGCTAGGTAGCGCTAGTGTCGTACACCATCTCCGGCCGCCGCGGTAGCTCGCCGTCGTGCTTGATCCGACGACCAATTCGGGGCGCCACCGCCACCTTTTGGTAGACCGCGATGGGCTGCGTCAATTGCGACCACTCACATTAGCTCAATCGCCCCAAATCATCGAATTTGTGCTCGGATTGGAGATGAACTCCATTGCTGACGTCAGCATGATGTCAGCGAACCAATCAGGAATTTTCCTGAGTTTCCTTTCTAAAAATAAATAGAAATATGACATGTGGGTCTAGTTGTCAGATATTTAATCATTTCCTAAAATGTTTTCTGTAATTATTAAAACTATGACAAGTGGGACCCAATCCATTTTAATAATATCCAGAAATGGATTCAATTTAATTTAAACTTTGGAAATTCATAACTAAATTATTTTAAATCATAAAATTACAAAGAAGATATCAAAATGTTAAGAAAAATAAAATCTATCTATTTATATCATTTGAATGTGTGTTCAATTACAATTGAATCACTCTAAAATCGAAACAACAATTTACGTATTATTTTAAATATGGAGTTAATTTGAAATACTATTTTGGATGCATTTCAACTTCATTTAAAAAATGCTTCACATGTTTAAATTTCAAAATTTGAAATGTGTTATAATCATTTCATGTCCTACATTGTGTGCATCAAACGGTTAATTAAAATAATATTTTCCATATGGAAAATAAATATTAAAGGATGTTTAAATAATCTAAAATTGAACTCTCTACTTAATAAAATATGCTCACTATTATTCTCATGATTAATAATTGGATTAATTTTGTGTTATAGACTTATTCATTTAGGACAATATTCTAAAACTCAGAAATGAAACATAAAATGGTGTTACTTTATTTCTTTTCTTTTAAGTGTGATATTTCAATAAAAGATAAGCTTATAAGTGGTTGCTCTTAATATTTGATAATACTTAATCAGTTAAATAAAAGTGAGACACACTTAAAGACATGAAGGCATCACATTCTAAGTAATCACTAGACCCAACTCATAATCAACTTAAGCATTAATAACATCACCTACAGGTGATATCGAACTAGTGCGTAAGACGAAGCTTACTTAGTTAAGCTTGGGTATGACTGGGGGTATTTCGCGATGCATCTCATACTTATGCATAATAGCATATTGCTTCTTCAAACATTAGTCCTTACCGGACCAATGACTTTTTTTCCAGATTTTGGAGTCTTTATTGTATCGAAGACCTTGGTTGTATAATCTTGCAGTCAAAAAGGCAATTTCACTCTTGATCATGTCCTATTTGATTATGTTTATCAAAGTAATTACAAGGTACTATGGTTTATCATTGCATGAAAAAGAAAAGCCTATTTTTGAATGATGTGAATTTCTATATATATATGTATATGTTGGCTGGCAGATGGAACCATGGTATGTTGTGGTTGGTGGAGGTTCCATTTGCACGGGAAAGTATTACATAAGGCTTAATAACCAATGCCGTCAATGTTCTTGCGCCGTAAATGACGCGTTAATCATAAGACATGGAATGGGACGGGAAAGTCATCTGTGACCTTCTTCCTTTCGCATGTCAACGGACAGCCAGTTCCGTAGGCTGTAGGTCTTGCGAGACTACATGCACATGGGTGGGATCCCTCAATTCCCAAGGTTTCTGGTGTCTATGATGGATTGTAGGGGTTGTCTGGAACGCTCTATCTGTATGGTATAGGTGGGAGGACCTTGGGTCCGGTTCGGTCTACGATAATATAAAGGGGAGGACAAACCTACAAAAGGGTGGGCATGCGGGGTTGGTGGAGAAGCACGACGAATGGCTTGGATCATCGACTGGGCCCCACACCAAAGAGAGTGTGGACGGGAAAGAATCGCCCGGTTGTGCAACAAGGTTTTGATCTCTTATGGGTAAAGTAATGCACCACTTCAGAGTGTAAAAAAGTGTGACATGTTACTCCCTGTTCCGGGAAGGAGCTGCGAACGCTGCAGGAAAGGAGCTCCATGAAGTTCAGCACCTGTGAATGGTTGACGGGCATAGTTTTCTGAATATAAAATGGATCTTTTTTCCTAAAAATGTTTTGCAAAGATATGCATGTTCATCATGACCTTTTGGTATGGATGGTAGCTAGTGCATAAATCACCTTAATCCTGTTATATGAACTTGCTGAGTAATAACGCTCGTGTTGCTCACCCTTTCCTCCATTGACCCCCTGCTTAGATTATTGAAGACAACAGAGGAATGACAGGAATCCATCACGACGTTGGTGAGGTCTTCGACAAGGAGTCAAATCAACCTGGTGGAGCCTGAAGGAGTCAACCTCTAGTTTGACAACGGAAGAGAGGCGACAACAATTCAATGGTGGACACGTCGACAACAACGCTTATGGACAAGATGACCATTATTGGAAGGAGAAGCACAACTCTAGACAAGGATATCCGAGATGGATAGATAGGGATGTAACAACAGCAGTAGTGTATTAGGAGTTAGAAGTAGAGCTGATATCCAGCTTAGTGCTACGACTTGAGTCTTTCTGGAGTTTCATTTGCAGAGAACTACTTCTGCTTGAAAAGGAGGTTCTCGAGAGTTTGTATTGAATAGTGTTGTAATCCTATAGTGTTACCTTGGACCATCTATGTTTCTGTATCATAAGTTCATGATAGAGGAAGTCAGAAGATGTTAGATGATAGTGAAGAATCATCGACATTTAATTATGAAAAGCATGTCAACACCCTAATGATGAAGTTCAAAGGGGATTCACCTGAGTAAAGTATAAAGTGTTAAGGAATTTAGGAGATGGCATATGCAATGACCGGAGCTACACTACTACTTCTGATGTACTACGAGAAGCTACATGAAAGATCTGGATATGTTCCCAAATATTTGTTCTAGCTAGACGGAAGATTCAAGCTACATTGAGTTTAGTTCCATATGATACCAAGCCAAACCACAACTACTCTTTGAGTACTTTGTCTTGGCATTATTCCATTGCAAATGGACAATTGGGCTAATTGCTGAGTCAAAGAGTTGTTAGAATAGGATTATAAGGGGATATAAACCTATCTTGTAGTGTATAGCATCTAAGACTGGGTACTTGAGATGTTTTTACACAAGGTACTACTTAATTTACGGGCTTATGTTGCATGATTGATATATAACTGCATTTGTGATTTATTGGATCTTATTGGATTTTTGATTGGCTAGGTTGGTACATGAAGTTAGAATTTGATGTACAATGGCATGATTGTCACATTGAGTTCTTTTCTTGATGTTACTGATCTAGAGGCAGATAGGATTCGTGTAAGGGAGAGACGTGCTCTCAGAAGTTTCAAACAACAATGAAAGCTCATGAAGAGAAGGAAGTCAAGATGATCGAAGTAAACGAAGCTACACGTGGGGATGGACCACAACCCACATCATATTTGGATTTGGAGGTCTATATCATCAGAACATGGAAGGATGGAGGAACTACGTAAGTTCAAAGAAGAGTAACATCACAAGTTGAAGGGAGCTTAACTAACGATGATGACAGGAAAGCTACATGAGAAACTCTACTGAAGTAGGAGTATTATGAAGTTGGAAGATCTAAACACCAGGTCTTCTCGTGACCAATCTTGGATTTGGACAGTAAAATTTAAGGTCTTGTCCAAGGATGCCGATTATAGAGTGAAGGCCATCGAGCGTGAACTGAAAGGCGATGGATGAAGAAGTCACAATATGTAGTCACATATTGTAAGAGTTGTCACAACTTGGCTGAAGAAGTTGGTGTTGGGTGAACCAGAATGCACAACTGATATTTGAAGAAAGTTCAAGAAGAAGTTATATAGAACTTGTATGTCTAAAAGAGCCATGAAGTTGAAGGTAGAGGAGTATGAAGCAACAATCCAATTAATACTTAGTAGACAACAACAAAGTCTGATATTTCAAGCAAGGCAAGATAGTAGTATCATCGAGAACAAGGCGACAAGAGTTCAAAGTTCAATGTTCCAAAGGACACACATCAGGACCATGGGAGATGAGTTCATGGATTGTCGATGGTCCAAGGAGTTAGCTATTAGGAATGTGGCCAACAGAGACATGTGATGTCAGGAAATAGTGAAGTCACCGCCTATACAGGGACACTGTAGAGAGGGATGGATGGCCATAGGATTGACATCCTAGGTCTAAGGACTCAGATGGAGGTTGAACTAACATAAGATTGAAGACACACATTGTCTGATCAACCAAAAGAAAAGAATCAGTTCCAGCAACAGACAGATGAAAGAGTTGTTATATCAACCGAGTTTGGACTAGATGACCAACAACCTGTTCTAGATTACAGTTCAGATATCATAAATTGCAACCAATTTTGCAATGATTTCTTTCTCTAGACCATAGGTGAGCCAACTGGAATGCTAATTAGAGTGACTATCTGATTTACCGGGAGATCTTATTGGTTGTTCATGTCATGGTGGACTGATCAATTGTTCTCCGAGAAGATACTGGATGTAAGAAAAGATAACTCTTAACCGGAGAATGACTTGGGAATCACAACCTTGTGAAAGTACCCTGTATTCTTCGAGAAACCCTTAGGTATACTTGGTAGACGATTGAGTAGAAAGGTGGATAGATCTATTCATCATAATAGATTTGGTAGTTACCTGAGACTAAACGGATGCAACATGATGACAATCGACTAATAAATGGTCAGGACGAAGAAATCCCTAGAACTTTCTAAGAGAAGAGTGAATCATGTAACCGGATAGTACTTTGCGAAGGACAAGATGAAAGTTGGAAGGAATACCTTAACTGAGACAGAGCTGACTTGATCACTAATGCTTTAGGAGTTCTTCAGAATTCAAAAGAACTTCCTGAAACCTTTAAGAGATTCGTAAGTCAAAGGGGTAGTTGAACTCTAGAAGTTAAGAGTCACAAGGAGTATGATATTCATAGGAGTTATGACGGGAGGATCTGAAGGAGATTAAACGAAATAAACTTGAGTTCAAGGATGAGAAAGAGTACCTTGTCAACACCTGAATTCAAAGGGTTTGATAAGCTTTTAGATCGAGAAGTTATGGAAGAAGTCTGATCTGGATGAGAATCGAGAGCTCTATGCGAGTAATGAGACTACAGCAACCGATCGAAGGATTGTCTAATGTCAACGGCAGGTTAGCCCAATAAGCAAAAGATACAGACTAGGTTTGAACAAAGGATCAATTAGAGAAGATGATGTTGGAGGAAGTGATTTACACTCATCAATACGTGAGAGAAACCGCAACTTTGGGACAAAGTTGATTTTAAGGGGGAGATACTGTAATGACCCGTAGTTCAGAGGGTAGAAAGGGGCTAAATTAGAATTGTGCATTTGCATAGCATGCATCTAAAAATACGGGAAAATTTTAAAAAAATTCAACGAAGTCATAGAGTGTTCAACCACCACTCGAAAGGCTAGTTGAGAATGCCGTTAGTTTGACGAGTAACTAAAAACTTGGAATCCAACTTGTGAAACTTACATCGAGGTTTCGCTGATGTTGGTGGAATAGACTTAGTCATCAACATTAGTGTTATAAACTTTAAAATCATATCTTATCTAAACCCTCAAACATTTTGATTACAAGCTAATAATACAAGAAACTATAAATCAAATGATGAGTATGACTTACATAATTAATCGAATAATTACATATCTTAAAGAAAAGAAAAGAACGTATATATGGAAGGAGGATAAAAGACTAAACTAAATCTTAATCTAGATCTACTTATCCTATCAAGACTATCTTGTGTACTTATCTCCCAATCTTCTCCAATTCATTCTAAAAGAGAAGGCAACACAAGAAAGGAGGAAGTCAACAAGAAGATTATGAAGAAGATTCATTAGATATGCATAGAAGCTATATTCTAATCTATCACTAAGTATTTGGAAACTCCTATATCAAATTCTATTCTTATTGACTTCTCTACAAATAGTGTGATATACCAAGGTTTGTGTTATATATAAGTAGTTTGGTAAGAAGCCTAATCACCTTGTTAACAAATCACTCTTGTATGCTCAAACAATTGAGTGTCATATACAAATAAATGGAAGGTCAGATAATTCAGTACATCTCAACCTTTGTAATATAAGAAGTAATTTGGTGACAAGACTGATTATCTTGTTAACAAATTCTTTTGTATGCATAAGGCAATTGGATGTCATAAAGTACACATACATTCTTCTATAGCCATCTAATAGAAAGCTTTGCTAGGATCAATCTGGATGTCTTCACCACAAGGGTGAGGCAAGTGATGTTGGATACTAGATCATGGACTATAAGAAATTGTCTTAAGTCCAGGTATTGACTTGAGGAATCAATACAAAGTTAAAGACAACAATGGATGATCATTTGAGGCATCTGGAATCAAGTAGGAAATTATGAGATTCAACCATGATCCGTACAAGAGGGAGCATAAAGAGGAAACACTAAACCACACATATAACTTAGGTAACATAATCAAGTATCCAAATAAGATAGTCATATGGTAGTTTATGGTGTGGAACTAAGCAAGATTCTATTATCATCATTTTATGTCACCATAAGACCTGACCTTAGGCAGGATATCTGTATTTGTGCATCCACAGACATCCGATCATGTCTCACATGATTTAGTTGTAAGGCATCACAAGTCAAAGCCACTAGGGCCATATTTTGTGCTTGGCATGTATTTGAATTGAAACACTGTGTATACACTTTGTAGTCGTCACACTAAACAAATCATGCATATATTGCTGGACAACAACTTGGAGTTGCTCAGGAATTATTAAAGTATCAAAACACAAGTTTGAATATCATATCTACCTATATCTTGGAGTCAAACCATCAAATCATCTATAGTATTTAAAAACCAATATCCACAAATAAATACTAGCATAACAAAGTATTATCATGTTGCTTTAATGCAAAACAAAAATAAAGAAGTATAAAGCCACATATTTATTAAAGTAAATTAGTCTAAATATAACCAAATTCACTTTATATGTTAAGTGAATTCAAAATACATCAAATATTCAAAATCTAAGTTCAAATTACAGACATAATGAAATCCTACACATCCAGGGGTTTTCTGCAATTAAAATCATCACAAACAGGTCCGCTAATCATTTAAAACAGGAGCCAGGGGGCTGTTTACACTCTGTTTGCTATTGCCTGGAAGCTTTGGGGGTTTTCTGCAAAATGTGCCGTCGTCTTTAACCTTCCGACCCGAAGCAGCTCCGTGTCCGTGCCTGCGCCGTCCGTCGCCGTGCTGCGCCGCGATCCGCGCCACCGACGATCTCCGTCGTTAAATAGCCGCCGCCGCCATCTTGGAAACCCTAGCCGTCTCTTTCTTCCCCAATTTTTCTAGCCAAACCCTAACCCTAGCTCGTCGGGCCACCGCCGTGCGTCACAGATTCCGACCTCTAGGTGCTACTCTGAGGTTCTGTGGAAGTCCGCCGTGCCGCCCGTGTACTCCTGGTCGATCGGTTCGTGCTATGGAGCTCGGGAGCGGAAGAATTGCTCCGTCTTCTTCAACTACGGCCGACGGACGTCGAGCAAGTTTCCGATGCCGTTTGTCTGCCTAAAGCCTTTCCGAGCGGTCCTGCGTGCTCGTGGTGAGCTTACGAATCTTCCCGTACCCTTAACTTGCTTCAATTAGAGCTAGGTAGCGCTTGTGTCGTACACCATCTCCGGCCGCCGCGGTAGCTCGCCGTCGTGCTTGATCCGACGACCAATTCGGGGCGGTGCCGCCACCTTTTAGTAGACCGCGACACGCTGCGTCAATTGCGACCACTCACATTAGCTCAATTGCTCCAAATCGTCGAATTTGTGCTCGGATTGGAGATGAACTCCATTGTTGACGTCAGCATGACGTCAGCGAACCAATCAGGAATTTTCCTGAGTTTCCTTTCTAAAAATAAATAGAAATATGACATGTGGGTCCAGTTGTTAGATATTTAATCATTTCCTAAAATATTTTCTGCAATTATTAAAACTATGACAAGTGGGACCAACCCATTTTAATAAAATCCAGAAATTGATTAAATTTAATTTAAACATTGGAAATTCATAACTAAATTATTTTAAATCATAAAAATACAAAGAAGATATCAAAATGTTAAGAAAAATAAAATCTATCTATTTATATCATTTGAATGTGTGTTCAATTACAATTGAATCACTCTAAAATCGAAACAACAATTTACGTTTTATTTTAAATATGGAGTTAATTTGAATACTATTTTGGATGCATTTCAACTTTACTTAAAAAATGCTTCACATGTTTAAATTTCAAAATTTGAAAATGTGTTATAATCATTTCATGTCCTACATTGTGTGCATCAAATGGGTAATTAAAATAATATTTTCCATATGGACAATAACTATTAAAGGATGTTTAGATAATCTAAAATTGAACTCTCTACTTAATAAAATATGCTCACTATTATTCTCATCATTACTACTTGGATTAATTTTGTGTTATAGACTTATTCATTTAAGACAATATTCTAAAACTTAGAAATGAAACATAAAATTGTGTTACTTTATTTCTTTTCTGTTAAGTGTGATACTTCAATAAAAGATAAGCTTATAAGCGGTTGCTCTTAATATTTGATAATACTTAATCAGTTAAATAAAAGTGATACACACTTAAAGACATCAAGGCATCACATTCTAAGTAATCACTAGACCCAACTCATAATCAACTTAAGCATTAATAACATCACCTACAGGTGATATCGAACTAGTGCGTAAGACGAAGCTTACTTAGTTAAGCTTGGGTATGACTGGGGGTATTTCGCGATGCATCTCATACTTATGCATAATAGCATATTGCTTCTTCAAACATTAGTCCTTACCGGACCAATGACGTTTTTCCAGATTTTGGAGTCTTTATTGTATCGAAGACCTTGGCTGTATAATCTTGCAGTCAAAAAGGCAAGTTCACTCTTGCTCATGTCCTATTTGATTATGTTTATCAAAGTAATTACAAAGTACTATGGTTTATCATTGCATGAAAAAGAAAAGCCTATTTTCGAATGATGTGAATTGCTATATATATATGTTGGCTGGCAGATGGAACCATGGTATGATGTGGTTAGTGGAGGTTCCATTTGCATGGGAAAGTATTACATAGGGCTTAATAACCAATGCCGTCAGTGTTCTTGCGACGTAAATGACGTGTTAATCATCAGACTTGGAATGGGACGGGAAAGTCATCTGTGTCCTTCTTCCTTTCGCATGTCAACGGACAGCCAGTTCCGTAGGCTGTAGGTCTTGCGGGAGTACATGCACATGGGTGGGATCCCTCAATTCCCACGGTTTCTGGTGTCTATGATGGATTGTAGGGGTTGTCTGGAACGATCTATATGTATGGTATAGGTGGGAGGACCGTGGGTCCGGTTCGGTCTAATATAAGATAAAGGGGAGGACAAACCTACAAAATGGTGGGCATGCGGGGTTGGTGGAGAAGCACGGCGAATGGCTTGGATCATGGACTGGGCCCCACACCAAAGAGATTGTGGATGGGAAAGAATCGCCCGGTGGTGCAACAAGGCTTTGATCTCTTATGGGTAAAGTAACGCACCTCTGCAGAGTGTAAAAAAGTGTGACATGTTACTCCCTGTTCCGGGAAGGAGCCGCGAACGCTGCAGGAAAGGAGCTCCATGAAGTTCTAGCACATGTGAATGGTTGACGGGCATAGTTTTCTGAAGATAAAATGGATCTTTTCCTAAAAATGTTTTGCAAAGATATGCATGTTCATCCATGACCTTTTGGTATGGATGGTAGCTAGTGCATAAAACACCTTAATCTTGTTATATGAACATGCTGAGTAACGCTCGTGTTGCTCACCCTTTCCTTCGTTGACCCCCATGCTTAGATTATTGAAGACAACAGAGGAATGACAGGAATCCATCACGACTTTGGTGTGGTCTTCGACGAGGAGTCAAATCAACCTGGTGGAGCCTGAAGGAGTCAACCTCTACTTTGCCAATGGAAGAGAGGCGACAACAGTTCAATGGTGGACACGTCGACAACAACGCTTATGGACAAGACGACCATTATTGGAAGGAGAAGCACAACTCTAGACAAGGATATCCGAGATGGATATATAGGGATGTAACAACAACAGTAGTGTATTAGGAGTTAGAAGTAGAGCTGATATCCAGCTTAGTGCTACGACTTGAGTCTTTCTGGAGTTTCATTTGCAGAGAACTACTTCTGCTTGAAAAGGAGGTTCTCGAGAGTTTGTATTGAATAGTGTTGTAATCCTATAGTGTTACCTTGGACCATCTATGTTTCTGTTGTACTACTCTGAGGGATGTAATATTTATGGAAAGGTCCTTCCGTGAGTATTATATCAACGACTTGTACACTACAACATGCAGTGGTGTGCGTGGTCACCACATATACCAACAAGAACGGTGTCGCTACCATAGCTGCCATGCCCAGTCACGAGAGCTGTAACCCGGAGAACTCGTACTCCGCAAGAGGCAATCAAATGAGGGCATGAACAAGATGTCATCCAAATGGGAAGGACCTTACCGGGTTAATCATACCCTGAGACCTGAAGCGTTCTAGCTAGAGGACGACAAAGGGAAGCCTGAAGCCAACACCTGACACACCGAGAATCTACTGAAAGTTTGCTGTGTGTAGCACCATTCCCGGATGAGATTACACGGAAACTAACTACGAAAATCTGGCCAAGAAGCGGAAACCCCAGGAAAGGAGCAAGAGGGATCAAGGACCGACAACCCAAGCTAAGTTCTTGTATCCGCATCTTGCACTTAAGCATGCATTGTTGCTTAGAGTCAGTATACCATCATCCTGCGCATGCTTGATCGTTGACGGTAGCCTTTGGGGGTGTAAGGCATCCACCCCAGCAAGTGGTCAGTTTCCCTCCGGCTCAAAAACCGAGTTCATGTGGAGTAGACACCCGGAAGGTATAGCTCTCTAATTAGGAGGGTATGGCTCCTGTGCCAGCATCTTAGCAACGAATTTGGGATGCACGCAGGATGGATACTTGGCACCTAAGGGATCTACCCGGAGACTAGATAGCACGTTAGTGCAAAGGGTGATTTGGGAAGTGACCCCGGAGTTGAGGCCATATCGTTTGCATTCATCTGAATTACATTCCGAGTTACAGTCAGTTTGTTGCAACTTTTTGGCTAGCCTATTACAATGAAATTTCACTGTGCTAGGGCAAGCTCAGATTAAAATCTAATGCTTCACGGGTTTATTCGTGCACACCGAGCAAACTCCTTATCCCAGGGACGCATGGACAAATGGAGGGCGCACACGCGTGTTTTTCAGGTCCTCCACGGAGAGGGAAACCTCTTCGCGAACTCTGGAGACCTCTTGCTGCAAAGCTCCTGGTAGCTCCGGGTGACATCGTTCACGACGTCTACCTCAGCCTGAAAGGAGCAAAGAGAAAGGTGATTCAAGGCGCAACGACCTACCCAGGGAAGATGCCTCGGGAATTTGGGTCTCAAGTGCATCACCGCATCAAGCTCGTCAATTTGGAGGGTCAGCCTGGGGTGGCCAACCCCCTCCTCCCTCAAATCCTTCAGGACCGCAGCCTTCAGGGGCGTGATAACGGCTAGGCATAGCTCGAAGCCTTTCTCGTGCGTGATGGGACCTGCGGCGGCGATGATGTCGGGGAAGGCGTGGAGCCCATACGGGTAAGAAGTGGCATTTCCCTTCCTCTACGACACAGGCCCCAGTTTCCCTGGTTACCTTGGCCATGCTCAAGGCCGACGCCGGCGCCACCGACACGCCAGAGTGCGCTTGACCCGCTTCGCCCGACATTGCTCTGCAATCTCAGAAGAAGTGGGGAGAAAAGACGAAGGAAGATGCGTTTGTTAGAGGATGCCCTGGAGTCCTTTATAGACCCCACGCGCGTCACCTACCTCCGGACGAATGGACTTCCCCATTAATGGGAGCAGCTTTGCAAAAATCCGTTTCCATTAACATGGTGCAGACACGCAAGGCAACAACGCAAAAGTAAGGACAAGACCTTCTTCCATTTCAAGAGCTACAAAAGGGAGATACTTTATACAAGGGACAAAACTACCCGACGCGTAGAAGGCCAAGATCATCTCCAACTCAGGCGCTGCCTACTCCGAGTCGGAGTCATCCTCGCCCTTGACGCCCGAGGAGCTTTCCTGATCTTCATCCTCGCTGACGGAGTCGACACCGCTGCTGCTCTCGCTCTCCACGCAGCATTCGGTGCACCCCCCATAGACCATGAAGATCTTCACAAGGAACGTCATGTCCCCATCGAATCTTAACTCGAGGTGATGACCTGGCGCCAGGCCATGAGAACAGGCGAACGACTTCTAGCCTGGGACAGGAGGATGCACCCGGTGGCGTGGGTTCCACATCCACCCAAGCAGCTCCACTAAAGCATATCCGTCCACCTTGAGCCATAGACCCGAAGATCTGTTGTCCTCCACCGCTCTCGTGAAGGAGTCCGGGAGCCGGAGACAATTGTGGGGCCTGGTGTACAAGCCAACGATGTACTCGTACGACACCATCCCCGTGTGAGCATGAGACGGGGGCTGCGGGTTGGCCGCTACGCCGCGATCGCGCGTGCCATGGCCTCCTTGACAACGTGCACCACGGCCTCGACGACCCCTGGTGGCGCCACGGCCTCGATCGCTGGGGCATGCCTCCGGGACAGCTTCCGAGATGGGAGGTCGGCCCCTTTCCCTCGCTTCTCTCGCCATTGACGCCAGTGGCCTTGGTGGGGAGCTCTATGGAGAAGATGGGATTGAAGAACAGGAGGCACGCAGAAGGTTTGGTGAATGGAGAGGCGTGCTCTCCGTCATCTATAGCCCCCCTAGCACCTTCTCACCCCGGTGCCGCCTCGGCTTCTCTATTACGAAAAATCGAGGAGACGACCACAGTTATTCCCCAAGTGGAGTAAGTCAGGCGATAAGTCCAAGCCTATGTCCCCGAATCATGGTATAGGGCAGTCAAGACAAGACACCGGTGTCTTACGTTGACTATTCTTTGGTCATAGCCCGGCAACCGAGGAGGCAAGACGCCGGGGGCCCACTTTGACTTTTCTTTGCTCATAGCCCTGGCAACCAAGGAGGAGCGCGTCGGGACCATGCCCGGGGGCTACTGTTACGAACAGTGGAACATGGGGCTCCCCTTAAGCTCCCAAAGTGGGTCCACCACCTGTGGGCCCACCAAGAAGATTAACAAGGCCAAGACGCAAGACCTGGCAGGTGGGTCCGCCCACATGCTGGACGGGAAACCGACAAGCTCGACATCGACGCCCATGCGGTTAAGGACCCAAGACCAGGAGACCTTCGGGGGTCTCCCACCCGGAGACCAAGGCCAGGACCCGCGAGGCTAGACACCAGAGAGGAGGTCCGATGTTCTCCTCCCTTCAGGGTACCGTTCCATACAAGCAGAAGATAAGCACGCTAACCTAAGCAAGAAGGAAAAGATCAAGGAATACTTGGGCGCCAAGAAGATGGAGGCGCCAAGTGGCGACATTGCCAAGGAACAACCATGGTGGGGTGTCAGCCCCTGTCGGCCGCGCTTTCCCCCTAAGGTGGACACCCTCACTGTACCGGCCAGGAATGAAAGGACCAGAGAAGGCCACGTCGCCTCCTAAAGGACACCACCACCACCGGGGGGGTAGGGTTTTTCCCGCCTAAAACCACTCACGTACCTTGCGTGACCACCTGTGGCGACCCGCCTGGAATGTAAAGGGAGGGCCAAGGTCACCAAGGAAAAGGAGGCAGAACCTAGAGCAAGGAAGACTAGACTAGGGCAAGGAAGGTAGAGCCGAGAGGTGATCTCCTCCGAGTAAGGATCTGCTCGACATCTACCTCCAGCCATCCACCTGCCGGGTAGCTCACCCGAGAACTATCTTGTAACCCAAAACCATGGTGAACTCATCAATCTAAACATGCAGTAGTAGGGCTGTTAGCCCCTGGGCGGCCTGAACCGGGGTAAATCTCTGCGTCTCTGTTTGGCTTATGTGATTCGTCTCAGAGTAGATCTCTCTCACAGGAAGCATCGTTCCAAGCCTCCTTCGCGTCCCGTGCTGAGCCAACTAAAAGAGAGGTATCCTTTACTCCCGATGTCCGTGCAACGAGACATGACAAGAACGGTGGGAATTTATATCGATGTGACACTTCACTTCACATAAAAAACCTGGAGAAAAACAAAACCAAAAGCATTCCTTCGAAAAATTCCAATCCGCGTGGCCATAGGGCTTGGCCATTTCGAAACAACAACAATCTGCAAGGTCACCTTTTGTCGAATGTAAAGCATGGGATCATTCAAAAACAACAAGAGTATAATCTGTAATTATTCTGCTAGGGATAAATCATTTTGGGTCGGGGATATCATATAATCCAGGAGACCATGATAAACTAGTGAACTAAACACATTGAGGTTACCTTGTAAATGATACTAGTGAAATTCGACGCGGCGGCACGCCGCGCCCTTGGTGAGAAATTTTGCTGTCATTTTGGTTTGGTGATCAATGTTTATATTTAAGTTTGGTGACAATGGGAAAAGGCAAAGAAAAAGTTAAGAGAATAGAAAAAATGAAAGCACGTAAAGGAAAAGATGCAATTTGTCATTTCGAGTATCTCTAGTTATATGTTGTTCAGTTATGGTTGTATTTTATCGTAAATATTTATTTCAACTCCATAATTAGAGAGGATGCAATATGTGAGCATTCATTAAATTTGACTGAATGTAATTAGGGGAAATCCATTTAGATTTTAGATTTGAATTATTTTCACGTTAGTAAAATGGTTAGATTTGAAAGGCACCTAAAATTTTAAAATATTCAAATTTGTATGCAGCGTTGTTGTGGTAAAATTAGAATTTGAAAAATGTCCACATTTTAAAAGTGTGTAGATTTGAAATTTGTTGGAACGCAAAGAAAGCTTGCGGTTTAAAAATTGTTCAGATTTCGAAATTCGTTCAAATTGGGAAGTTTTTCAGATTCGATTTTTTTACATTTGTAAAATGATCAGATTCGGGAGACATTAAAAAGTTTTAAATATCCAAAGTTGAAATTTGATTATATGCCGTAAATAGTCAGCATTTATTTTTTTGATCATTTCGATACATTTTTCATATTTTGTTGATGGATGTAGTAAAAGTTACTGGTTTTGCAGCATTTAGTAGTTTTCGGAAATTGTTTAAATACCGTAAAACAATATCTATAAAGTGTTTTAAATAATTTAAAGCATGATTTATTTTAAATTTTGTTTTTTGCTTCAATTATATTTATTTGAAAAATAAGTTTAAAACAGCTATGTCTAAATATTTACATTTGTGGTATTGATATTTTAAAGCCCATGATATAAATGGGTATTTGTATTTAAATGATTTAGCAAACGCTATTTAAATGAGATGTTTTGTAGAAAAAATTATATTTTATTGGGCTTGTCATGTTGAATGATATTACTGATATTATTTTCTGGATTTTATTTGAGTTGAAAAGGAAATTATGAAATCCATGTTTTATAAAATGACGTAAACGTGTCAAATGAATCTTTATGTATTATTTAAAAAAATTAAGATTTGTAATAATTTGGAAAAGGTACCAAAGTATTAGAAATGACTATTTTGATTTTTACAAATTTTTTGAAACTGGTCTGAATTGATTTGGAGCTGTATTTGAAAAGTTACAAAAGTTTTGTAAAACAGAAAAAAAAAGGCCGAGCCAGCCGCACAGCAAGCAACCCAGCCCAGCAACCAGGCCAGCCCAGCCCGCGGCAGCGTCGACCACGCCGGCGTTGATCCAGCGCGAGCTGGGACGCGCGGCTGGGCGTATCGGACGCGCGCGGACGCGGGGTGGCCGCAAGTGGCGGCGCCGCCGCTTCTGGTTCGCCGGAGCGTCGCCGGCGGCGTGCGAATGCGGTGGCGGACACCTAGCGTGGCGTGGACGATTTCGCCGCGCGCGGCGTCTCGTCAGGCGATCTTCGGCGAGGAGGGAGAGGGCGCGACGGCGCACCGCGCCGTGGGCGTCTATCAGAGCGGGGAGGTGCGGTGCGGCGGCGCGGCGCGTCGGCGGGCGTCGCGCGCGGGAGAGAAGGAGAGGAAGGGGGATTTGGGGATGGTTTTTCAGCGAGGCCCCTGTAATTTTGTAGAATCACAAACAGGTCCTTCGAAGTGGAAAAGTATGGACTGCGCTGCAATTTCTGGGCTTGCGAGTTTGTGTTTGCAAAAATGGTGCGCCAATATTCGCGCGGACCGTCGGATGACGGATCGACGGCGCGGAGCCGCTGAAGTACTGTAGAAACACGGAACTGTAGAAATGCGGAACTGTTCACCTACAGTGTCCCGGTGACGTGTATAGCTCGAGAGGAGGCTGAACGGGAGGTCTTTTATATATAGATAGTATTTCAAAGACCAATTGGTCTGAAATCTTTCAGATCCAGATTCTGAAGTCAAAATTGATCAATTTTTTTTATTTTGAAATCTGTATTTCACCGAGTAGAAGTTTTCTTTTCGTTTTGATAGGGATCAAGTAGAAGATTTTTAGTTTCCTGAGATGAGACCGTCTGCTGGAAGTTGTGTATATCTTCGCCCAGTTATTCAGAGGAAGGGCGAGCGCGTCGGAAACAGGGAAAGGAACTTCCTACACCACCGTGGAGGTATAGGAATCAAGCGCACGAGGCACCCCACGAACGATCGCCAGTTAGAGCCCGAGGTAGGAGGCGATAAGCGATTGATTTTGCGCTACTCGAGTGCCTCTCTCTCTCGCGATAAATCCAGTAGTATAGCTGTTGATCTTCATGGCAGCGATTTCTAAAGCACCCTAGGAGGGGATAGAGGAGCCTGCAGTAGTGCAGTGTCCATTGTGACAACGGGTCGAGCATGCTAGGAGGCCAGGAAATATTTGGGGATCATCACCTCTCATCTGATCAATGTCTCTTGCATTTGAACTTGCATACAAGGCAAAACTTGTCCTTAGGACACCCTCCAGTTCACCGCTTACATTTCACAGTACCAACAAAACGTCGAGCTAATGTTGATCCATATGTACATATAGACAGATCAGCCGATCTATCAAAAAGGGCCAGCACCCACCACCATCTCGAAGATGGAAAAAAACTGGTATACCAGGAAACAGATAAAAAGATGACCAACAGAAGCCATGCTTCTTACAAAGATATTGCCACACGCTAGTCATGCCATTGGAGGAGCATGACGACGCATCGGCGGATGATGTAGAGCCTCGCCTTGTGTTGCTTGAGCGCCCTGCCTAGCCCTCTCCTCTGGCTGCTCCCACCATTCATCCTTCCAAAAAGCTTGACAGGGATGCGACTTGGCTAGTAATCTGCTTTGCTGCAGCTAGCCGTCGATCGTGTGGTGGTTGCTGCGGATGGTAATGGGTGAAGAGATCACTGGAGGAAGGGTGCTTAAATAGAGAAGGGAAGTTCTGGCCAGATGAGTCTCAGATGTTGACGCTAGTGTTTTGTTTACACTGTAACGCACTTGCACGGTTGCACACCGATGATGCATTGGTATTATTTTCCTATTGCGAGCCACGACTATGTGTAGTTTCAGCGGGAGACAGTGCCCTCGAACACCAGTTCTTCCTTGGAATTTTGTGGCCTTGCTTTGCTCATCATGTCCCCCGTGAATGATCCATGTGACCACTCATCCAGCACCAGCTAGCAATCGCTCGCTTAGTTTACGTCAATCGAACGCGCTGCTGTGAGCGGCAAGTTCGGCTAGCCCTTTCGTTTGGGGTGCCGCTAAACTGTAGTGCGCCTTGGCCTTTCGCGAGAGCCGCCTCTCGTGCGGTGGCGTCGGACGCTGCATGAGCCGGGCAAGCTGCAAGCACCCGTGCGCCCGACGGGGACCACCGGCGTCGAGATCTGGACAATGAGCAGCTATGAGTCCTTATTCTTTGGTGATTTGCTGGCTTTGTTGCATCTTCAATTATCTTACGGACACCTGCTGTACTTGACGTGTAATGCATGCATAGTGGATTTTGTGCGAGATTTTATTCGTTTCGTTTTCTTTGGGAAGTGAGAACAACGAGAAAATCGACATATCCAGACGAGGATCTGCGTACATCCTAATGAAGTGCAGAGTGCGCGAGTGGCTCATCCGGTCTGCTTACTGCTTGCTGATCCAGCTTTTCTACTTCCGGAAACCTTTCAGGTTCTAGAATCTATAGCGTAGCAATGCTAACAAGAACGATAAGCTGATATAGATTCAGAAATAACTTCACCTTATTGTCAGGGAGTAATGTAATTGCTCTACCACCCAAACTGTACAGATCACATTATTAGGAGTGGCCGACTCGCAGGTCCATGTTCTAATGGAAATGACTATTATCGCCTTGAGAGTATTTCGTCTGCAATTCTCTTTAAAAAACGGGAGTATATCCCAGCCACTGCATAATTCGATGCACACAACCATTTTATTGCGAAGTTTATCATGCGAGCGTAATACAAATCAAGAATCTCATAAGGTAAAAAATGCATCAACCATCTGAACATAGCTAGCATATATAGTATCTAGACATCCTGTAATCTATTAGTATGGCGCCAACAAAGCCATCTGACGGTATTCTACCATTAGCAGCATATTGCATCTTGAAGCACCAAGCTCCCATTGATCCGGTGGGAGTAGGCAAGCCCATAGCAGAATCCAATGCGTAGCCATATGAAAAACTTGAAAGAAATTTGAAGCTCCAATCTTGTTAAGAACTAATTTACGTTATTTCTGCAATTTCATCTTGACCAACATAAAGCGGAAATCCAATACGAATTCTAGTTTTAGTCTTGTTCTCATTCCTTTCGGCTAGTTTCAAACAAATTCATAATATTGCTTGGTCGAGGTAGAGTAAAATAAACTAGACAATGCGTCATACAAGTCAAGGAAAAATACATGAGAGAACAAATGCTCGATGTTCTCTTCTTAGTCGCAAAAACAACATTGTTTACTCTCATGCCATTGCCGCTTTGCCAAATTATATTTGATTAAGTTTTTTTTACGAAGGAACCACATTTTTTTAGGCCTTGTTTGGTGCAAGGGGTTTTGAGGGGATTAGTGGGGATTATCCCTAAAAAATACCGGCCCATCCCTTCCTACCAAACAAGGCCTTAGTGGGATCTTCATTTTTACAGATATTTACGAAGAATCTCATATGACCATTCACAAGGTATCCATACATAGATTTCACTGAAAAAATTCAGAGACTGCTAGCCCCCTAACAAAACTATCTGATTCATTGACACCATGAAATATTGGCATAAGTGGAGCCAAATGTTTCAATTATTACCAGTTTTTCCGGTAGAATCCTATCTGTATTTTATTTTTAAAATGAAACTTCTTTAGAGATTAAAATTTATTCTCAGTCCAGAGGTTTCTCGAAAGAGCAGCAGCAACGTGACACTTTACACATCAAACCTATCATTCAGACATTCATGTTGACAGAAAAATGAACAAGACAAACTGAGGAAAACATGTATCCATGTCATTGATACGGCATCTGCTACAAGGATATGTGCTATGTACAATTTCCGCTTGCCATTCTGGCAGTAGGAAACAAAGAGCATGAAAGAGTTGAAGACTAAAAACAAGAAAAACTATCAAGGGCCAAAACTGTTTCTCATATCCGCCGAAGGACTACTTCCTCATTCAGTCATGCCACCGGAGCAGCATAACGACGCATCGAGAAATGATGTAGAGCCTTGATCTTTGCTCCTTCACAGCTTTGCTGAATCCCCGTCCTTTCTTCTTTGGCTCCCAAGTTTCATCTTCAGAATCTGAAGTCCGAACCCAATCTCGATTCTTGAACTCAAACTGTATCTAGCAGTTTTTTTTTTTTTTTTTTTTTTGAGATTTTGTATCTAGCAGCTGAAACGACAACAACTGTATGTATGATCTTGATGTTGACGCTCTCGCCTCTGTGTGGTTTTCGTTGTGTGGATGGGTGAAGAGATCGCCGGATACAGGGGGTTTATATAAGATGGGTTTCAGAGGGTAGGCTTATATTATACCAGTGCACTTGCACGATCACTGCAGCTAGCATTCAGACTACTCCGAGAGGCGCTAGACTAGAGCCACCACTAATTTTAGTTTTACCAGGGGACAGGGACAGCACGCTCCGAGACCGGTGACTCCTTGAATTCTTATGGCCTTGCTTTGCTCACCCTGTCCCCCATGACACTCAGCCACCACCAGCCTCGCTTGATCTCCTCGCTTAATTTACGTGAACCAATGTCGTTCCTGTGACTTGCAAGGCTATATTGTAAAATGCGCCATGGCCTTTCGTGCGTGCGAGCGACCAGTGTTCAAGTGCCCGGGAAGGGATGCCGCTAAGGACGACGTGAGAGCCGCGGAGTGCGGTGGCGTGCCGTACGTGCGGCGTGGGATGACGAGCTCCGGCGTCGAGATCTGCACGACGGCAACCAGCTCAGAGTTCTCTGGTGATTTGCTGGTCTTGTTGCAGGCCCAATCAAGGGGGAGTTTTCTATTCGGAGACGCCGTGCGCGCAACCCTTCATTGCTTTACAAGAACAGGGAAAAATGAAACAAAGTTAGGATTCAGATTCACGACAGGGACAATCAGGTTACTACTACTAGTGCAGTGCAGCACTTAAGTGAAGGGTGCACACTAATATGTGCAGGAGCGAGTCATCTTGTCTGCTCTCTGATTGCTGATTCAGCTTGCTCATAGCGGGAACCCTTCCAGTTCTCTGTAATGGCAGCAACTTAGGCGCATTCAGAAGTTTCTCAACTTCAGTAGCTGGTAAATAAGGACGTTTAGCTGGTATTGTTCTACTCCGCATTCGGAGTACTTCGCATACCGTGACAGATTAAACTGAGTGTCGTCAGTTCAGATATGCTGTTGGTTACAGTCCCCTTTTCTAAACAGAAACACGGTTGTTTTAGCGGCAAGATTGCTTACGAAGGTCACATGCTCGAAGGGGTGCTGAGCTACAAGCGATCTGGCCGCGCAGTTCGCTCCCGCTGGGCACCGTTAGCTGCACTTCTACTGCCAAGCGCTCAAGACTAGCTTATGAATTACAGAATGTATATGAAATATTGAGGCACGGCATTACGACACCGTGATGATAAAGGAGTCAAAACCTTAGTGCTGGAGCAACCTCAGCTTCAGCATTGCGATGGTACATGTTGTCAAACTTCTCATTGGCGTGCGGCTTGGAGTTGTGCACTTAGGATCCCTACGGAGACCCATGATCGAACTTGGGTCAAGTCAGGCGCAGCCTGAAGCGTCTTCTTCTTTTGTTCCCTTGTCCTTCTTTGATAGTTTTCTATTTAACCTTGCCATTTTCATTGATTAAGGAGAAGTTTATGGAAAGTTTACACACCAGGATGCAATATCCGAAAAACATAAGGTTACATTATTCAAGACTTTTATCCCGGCAAGACACCACATTGACGCCTCGTCTTTGATTCTATCAACAAGCATTGTGAACGTTGTAGAAATGTTGAATGGTTCCGGAACACGCGTGCATTCCTCTGTTTCCATGTTTCACAGGAGACTAGCATGACAAGACAAGGGTTTTCTCGGTTGGCTAGTTTTATGAATTAGCTCCGTCCCTTTCATTGACGGATGCATGAGTAGTATCATAGAGGCCAAGTCATGATGCATAGGTTAGGGTTTCGCTCCCATTTTCGGAAAAGAAATCATAGATGCCAAGTCAACCCTTCATGGTCGACCACACCCTAACGGTGAACCGACAATTGAAAAGAAGGTGAGCCGACGATTTTTTCAACTTGAATGCAAAAGCTTGCATAACCCATAACTTTGGCATCCACGGCTTTCAAGCTTGTTGGCAACGAAGAAAAATTTACATTTTGGTGGCGCTTAAGGCCTCCACTCCATGAAAGACATAATCGTGATTGTTTGACCCGCAAATTGCATCTTCTAGGCCGAAGACACCAAATAGCACTCCTTATTAGTAAAATTTCCCAAAAACTCGTGTCGGGCGTGTCGTGGTCAATGTGAACATGGGAAAGCATCTCCCAAAGCTTCGCGCATTGGGTAATATGATCAACCGTGAGGCCCTCCCGTGTGCTGATTTGAGTGACCCAAAAAATCATTTTCCAAAGATTTGTGGACAATGCACTTCTTTGTTCTTGACAAGTTGAAGATAAGGAGGGAGATACGTGGCCCGCACATGTCGACTCCCAAAATAGTGCTTTTTCCCAATTGCAATGAATGCCGTCATAACCGCCACAAATATGTTGCGAACTTTTCTTGTGCACGGGTTTCCCAATCCACGACGGCGTTTTTCCACAACTATCTCAATATAGGACCAAAGCGAACTTGTGTAGATTTAGAGCATCTCCACTCAGGGCGCCCAAATGGCCGCCCAAAGGCCTTTGGGGCGTGCCGGACGTGTTTTCGCGCCCACTCGCGCCGCCCAAAATCGTTTTCGGTCCGGCACGCCCAGCCCACGCCCTCAACTTGGGGAGGCTTGGGGCGGCCCCGGATGGAAGGAAACGCCTGCCTCCGACGCGCGGGCCACGCCTGGCAGTGAGACACGAGGCGGTGGTCGTCGTCAAAGGCGCGTGACGCGTGGTGACGCCTCGGTTTCATTGCCCGGCGCAGACGCCAGTGAGCCGTCGCCTCCCTCTGCTCGCCGGCGTGAATGCGCGGCGCACCTTTTTGAGGCAGCGGCGTTAATGCCACCGCTCTCCGGCGGCAATAAAATGTCGTCGCCCCCGCGCTCACTCGCCACACTCGCCACCGCTCTCCTCTCTGCCTCCGCCTCCTTCTCTGCCCACCGCAAACACCGCACGCCGCCGCGCAAGAGATGACCGGGAACTGGCGACGCATCGGGGGCGCGGCGGCGAACGGCTTCGGGCCGCGCACCCTCCTCCGCGAGCAGACGGAGGCGCTGCGGGAGAACGGGTACCCCGTGCCTCCCGACATGCGCGTCGGCTCGCGGTTCGCCATCTCCGTCCGTGGCATCCCGGTGCCGCGGCCGCTGACGCGGGCGAACCGCGATTTCCACGCGGCCCAGATCGCGCACAACTGGCGCGAGCTGATGCCGGAGATGCTCAACGACCCACGCTGGAACCCGGAGGACGCGGCCAACGTCGGCCGCTACGAGGAGGCGTTCCAGCGCCTCTTCGAGGAGGAGGTGAACCGGTGGGAAGGCCCCGGCCCGGTGCCCAGGGACAAGAATGTCACCGGGCGCGAGGCGTTCTGGAGCGTGCATGGCCGCACGCTCCCTGCCGTCATGGAGCACATCGCCAACGGCGGCTCCGTGCTGGAGTGGCCGGCGTCGAACGCTCCGCCTCCGGCGCTGCCAGCCAACCCACTGTGAAGAAGGAGAAGGAGGAGGACGGCGACCCCTACTTCGCCTTCAGCCGCCGCTACCGGGGCCAGTAGAATTAGGTTTTTTTATTTTTTTTAAATTTCATTCAACTTTGTAAAAATTCCTAAAATTTGAATGAAAATCGCCGATGTTTAAGTTTAAAAAAAAATGTTTGGGCGCCGCGAGTGGGGAGCGACGGCGCCCAAATGCGCCAGGCCTTCCGGACGACGCCCAAAGGGCCTGTCCGGAAGGCCTTTGGGCGGCCATTTGGGCGTCGCGAGTGGAGATGCTCTTAGAACACCAAGGTCACCTCGATCTTTACACATTCCTCTGGAAACTTTCTCACAAGCGGGCCAAAAGTAAAGACTGTTCAGATGCTATCAATCTGCATAAGTTTTTCCATCAAAATGTAGAGAACGGTGATGAAGTAGATAAAAATGCTAGTGAGCACTGCCTTGACAAGAACGGACACCAAGGGACAAGCTAACCGACGACCTTATGTTCCAAGTGCTGAAGTAAGTTCTTTTGAGGTGAGACACCGAGAGCGGAAGGCCAAGACACCTGCGCCCGTTTCAAAAGCCTTGATAATGCTTATAGGAATGCGAACAATTTGTTTACCCCAAAAATAGTCGAGGACAGCTGAATATCCCCCATTCACGCTCATAGAGAATGAACGACACAGAGCAAAATGTGAGGAACAAATTTGCCCATATTCAATTGATTCGATCAGGACATCTGCTACAAGGATCTGTATCTGTACAATTACCAGTACCATTCTAGACTGTACTACAAGGAAGAAGAGATGGAGAGCCAAAATTGCTTCTAACAACCCGAACAAACGAACTGCTTCTCATCAGTCATGCCACCGGAGCAGCATAACCACGCATCGCGAGATGATGTAGAGCCTCGACCGCTGCTCCTTCACCGCTTTGCTGAATCCTCCTCCTCTCCTCCTTTGGCTCCCGAGCTTCATCTTGAGAGTATCTCCGAACCAACTCTTGAAAGCCTGAAGTAGCTAGTTAAGATGAAAGCCTGAAGCGAAAACAACTGTATATATATGATCGACTTGTCGTCGGTGTTATTGAGACTCAATGGGACACACTGCCATGGGCGCTTATATAGGCATTACGATCAAGTCCAACTGGATACTAAAATATGCATGCCTCCACCATATCATGGCTGGGCTGGCGACCCACACCTGCATGTACATCCACCGCCCGACATGGGAGAGTAAAACTAGTAGCCCACTTGACCATCAATTATCACCGGTCATCTTATCATACAATACTCAGCTCCAGGCTGCAGCTTTGGCCCTTCGGCCATTAGTTTACCGCTTCACCTCCGAGCCGGCAGGGAGAGACACCCCGGAATGGCTCTTCCGCGCCTTGAAGGGCAGCTCTCTCACTGAGACTTAATAAGAGAGATCAACGTGCCGTTGCATCGGCATGCAGGCTGCATGTGTGGAGATCTGGCAACAGCTAAGGATTTGCCTGGATCTGGCCTTTCGTCCTATGCCGTGTTTCAGTGCTGCAGATCAAGAACATGAACAGCTATGTATCACTGTCCCTGGGGGGACTGTTACAGGCAGAATAGTGCGCATATTGGCCGGCCAAGCTGCTGCTGATTCGCCTTGCTTGCGGTTAAGATTTTGGTCTCCACAAGTACATCGGTGAGTAGCGAGTAGAGTATGACATGCTTTGCCACCTCAGAATCGGCGTGGCCAACATTACAATATTTTCTTGATTGCTGCAGTGCACAAGTCAATTTGATTGGGGAACATGGTCGATCCCGCACTTCCGTGCTCAAAGAAAAACTGGAATTTTCCTTGTTTATCCAGCATGGAGTTTGCTTTCAATAGATGTAAATGTGATACTTTGTCTAAAAGACCAATATGTACACTTTGAGCTCCTAATGGATTGCTTGAATTATTCAAAATAAACTGCTAGCTTGCTCCTTCAGAGTTTTTTATACTGTACAACGGGTGGCCCTAGTCTCTGCAACAATTGATTAACACAAGCAATTTATTAAGATTACTTTGTACCAAACACAATACACACTCACATCACAACAATACTCCACAGGCCATACATTTTATGGTGAAGCAGTTATAAGGTGTCTGATGTCCTCGTTGCCATACATATCCGGTGAACAAATGCGAAGCGACTGTCTTCAAGTGGTGCGTAGTGAAAGAATCTCGTGCTTTTACATGTTGCAGTAGACACCACATCACACGATCTAATTAGTGGTCTTTATGGATAACCTGGAAAAAAATGAAAACATTTTTCTTGTTGAAAACTAAATCTTTTCCACATATCCAAAGCGGCCAACACAGAGCACAAACTTTCACTATAAGAGCATCTCCACCAGGGGGCCTCCAAATGACCCCAAAAGGCCCAATGGGGGTCCGGACGCTAAAAACCGCCACCAACGGCACCCCCAAAGGGACGTCCCGAGCGATTACCTCTCGAGGGTGCCGGACATGGGGACGGACATGGCCCTGACAGGGCTGGCCCACCCGTGTTAATTAGGGCGCGCAGAAGGCCGTTCCGACGCGTTTAATGGCGGTCACTCGCCGGGCAGTTTCCCAGGCGACTAGCGATTGGACTGGACGGGAGGCGAGGCGACGAGACGGCGGCGGCAGGCCTGACTGCACGCGTCGCATTTACGCCGGCGACAGCGTGCGCGGCAGTCCACGCGCCGGCGTCGCGGCGTTCCCACGCAACGCATTTACGCCGACGTCGATGCGCGCGCACCCCCCAGCTCCCCCGCCGCCCATAAAATGCCCCCCCCCCCCCCCCCCCCCCCCCCGCCGCTCTCTCTCCCACGCCGCTCTCTCTTCTCTCCCTTTCCCACACCCTCTGCCACCTCGTCTCCCAGACCCTCTGTGTCCATGGCGAACAACTGGGAGGCCAGGCAGCAGCAGCAGGCGCAGCGGGCGCACGGTCTCCACCGACGAGGCGTGGAACCTGTACCGCTACGGCCCGCTGGTGCTGCCGGACTCGCGCCTGCCCTCGAGGTGGCGCACGTCCCCCCACGGCGGCCTCCCTGTGCCGGCGCTGCCGGAGACGTCGGACCAGATCCGGCGCGACATCGCTCGCCGCCGGTCCTGGCTGACCCCGCACGAGCGCACCCTCCCCGAGTACGACGACAACAATTGGGGAGCGTGGCTTCGGCGGTTCGAGCGCGAGCAGAACGAGGTGCTCGCCGCCTACGACGGCCCGACCATCGGTGGTGGGAGGGCACCAGCCACACCGTGGCCTCCGCCATCCAGGCAGCACGCCAGCACGCAAGGGCGGGGAACACTACCCCGTTGCGGCTACTGCCCGTGCGGCCACGGCGCGAGGAGGAGCGCCAGCAGCGCCGCAGCTGCCGCCCGGTGAAGGAGGAGCCACACTCGCCCCCGCGTCGTGGAGGAGGTGGCGGCGGCATCGTCATCCGCGAACGCCGCAAACAACGGCGTTTGCCACCACGCGTACGCCTTTACCTGCGCCGCCCTAGAGCGAGGACGCCGCCGCCTCCCGTGGAGACGATCCGGTACGGGTACGCCGTACCGTCCCCGCTGCGGAACGAGCACGACGGCGACTCGCCGGGGTTCCTGGCTGCCATCGCGGACTCGATGACCACCATCGAGCGCGACACCCCCGGCTACATGGCCTCGTCCTCCTCCGGCGGCCTCCTCCTGCAGCCGTGCACCGCACCACCAAGACGGCGCGTCCACCAGCCGTGCCGGCTCCGGCTCCTCCTCCGCGTACGTCGTGGTCGACGACGACAAGGACAACAGCAGCGACGACGCGTGGCTGGACGACTAGGCTAGGCTAGGGTTAGGGCTAGTTTAAATTTCATTCAAAACTTTGTAATATATAACAAATATGAATGAAATTTGAATCGTTTCAGTTTGTTTGTATTGAATTTAACACCCGAAAGGTGTTTGATGGTTTGCTAAAAATAGGGCCCTTTGGGGGTGGGCCTTTGGGGTGCGCCGCTGTGGGCGGCCTCCAAAATTTGGGCGGACACATGTCCGGCACCTCCCCAATTGGGCCTCCATTGGAGGGTGCCGGACACATATTTGGAGGCCCCCGGTGGAGATGCTCTAAGGATTTCTTTAAACTCGTCAACCAAATTTCACACATATTTGTCACATTAGGAGGCAGAGTGAGATTATATGTCACATATAAAATCCACCATAGATCCTCATTAATTGGGCAATCAAGTAAGAGAAGTTATACCATGTCGTCCTCGTTACAAAAGCAAGCCATTTCCTGATTCATTCCCCTATCTTTCTTCTGAGATTATCCAATTAATATTTTTATGCCTAAATCAATACACTTGTATATTGCGAAAGACGGACGAATTCTGGCCTCCACATCTCTTGATTCACATATTATTAATTAATTATTCGAGAACGCCAATCCAAGTCAGAAATCGACGCTGAACATATCGGCTAACACAAATGGACCGTCTTGTGATAGTATCAAAAACACTATGAGGAGTGATCAAATAAAGAAAAGTACGCTACTACTAGTCAAAGCCTTCAGCAATAGTTCGTCGCACATGTACCACATATCCAGCGGGTCTTAGCGGAGTCCAATTTCTCAAAGTTTCATTTTGACCTTTAGTTCGTCGCACATGTTTCATTTGGACCGCAGTTGGGTGCCCCACCTATAGGAGGTGGTGGGAGTACTTCGTCTGTGCTTGCGGCTGCTGCTTCTTGTGGCTGCTTTATGGACGCCTTGGAGAGTCTCTCTTCAAACACGCCGGCTGACTGGGCCTGCCTTCGTGATGCTCGCTTGGCGATGTCATCTGCCTCTTGGTTCTCCTTTCGCGGGATGTGCATGAGCTCCATGCCCCTGAAGTGCTTCTCGAGCTTGCGGACCTCTTCAAGGTAGGCGGCCATGTGGTCGTCCTTAGGCGTGTAGCTCTTGTTGGAGAAGTTAACCAGGAGCTGGGAATCACCCTTTATGAGTAAGTGCTTGACGCCAAGGGCGATTGCGGCTCTGAGCCCGGCGAGGAGGCCCTCGTACTCGGCGATGTTGTTGGAGATCTTGTCTATTGTGAAGCACAGCTGGATGGCGTAGTAGAGCTTGTCACCTTTTGGTGAGGTTAAGACAACGCCAGCCCCACCATTGCGGCAGGCGAAAGCTCCATCGAAGTGCATGGTCCAGTGGCTTGGCATTGTATCTCCCGATGACGCGGTTTCTTCTTCGCGAGGCTCTTCAGGAGTTGGGTCTGTCCACTCGGCGACGAAATCCGCCAGCGCTCTCCCTTTTATGACTCTTGTGGTGTCGAAGCGCAAGTTGAATGGCTGCAGCTCAATGTTCCACCCTGCGACGCGGTCAGTAGCGTTGGGGTTGCGCAGGATCTGCTCCAGGGGGAAGGACGTGACCACCGTGATGGGGTGACCCTGGAAGTAGTGGCGCAGCTTCCTGGAGGCGATGAGTAGCGCGAGGAGGAGCTTCTGCTGCACTGGGTACCGCTCGCGAGCATCTCGCAGTACAGTACTGACGAAGTAGACTGGATGCTCGACGAGGGTCGTTGATGGTGCAGCAGCGTCGGCTCCCTCGAGAGGCTCCTCAGGAGTTTTGGCGAGGTTTGCCTGTGGAGGAGCCTCGGCAGGGTGCTCGTGGAGGGCTCGACTTGAGGCTGTGGGCCTGGCGCTGGGTCTGGAGAGACTGTTCCCTCGTCGGGAGGTTCTGGACTTGGTGTGGCAGTGCTTTTCTTGGGGAGAACTGGCTCTTCTCTTTCCACCACCAGGACGGCGCTAGCAGTTTGTGGAGTGGCTGCTAGGTACAGCTTCAGATGCTCGCCTGCCCTGGGGGCTACCATGACTGGTGAGCTAGCCAAGTATTTCTTCAAGTCCTCAAATGCTTTGTCAGCCTCTGGAGTCCACTTGAAGGTGCCGGATTTCTTCATGATCTTGAAAAATGGCAAGGCTCTCTCGCCGAACTTGGAGATGAAGCGGCCTAAGCTGGCCATGCATCCTGCTAGGCGCTGCATGTCCTTGAGGCGGCGAGGTGGCTGCATGTCTTCTATAGCCTTGATCTTGTCAGGGTTTGCTTCTATGCCGCGGTGGGACACGAGGAACCCGAGGAGCTTGCCTGAAGGCACCCCGAAGACGCACTTGGCGGGGTTTAACTTGATGTTCACCTTGCGCAGGCTGGCGAAGGTTTCCTCGAGATCCTTCAAGAGAGTGTCTCCCTCGCGAGACTTGACCACGATGTCGTCGACATAAGCTTCTGCATTTCTTCCCATCTGAGCCCCCAAGGCGATCCTCATGAGCCTCTGGAAGGTGGCGCCGGCGTTTTTAGGCCAAAGGGCATGCAAGTGTAGCAATACACACCACAAGGGGTGAGAAATGCTGTTTTCTCCTCGTCTTCCTTGGCCATTTTGATCTGGTGGTAGCCTGAGAAGGCATCCAGGAAACAGAGGAGATCACAGCCGGCGGTGGAGTCCACATCTGGTCTATCCTTGGCATGGGGTAAGGATCCTTGGGGCAGCCTTGTTCACGTCTGTGTAGTCGATGCAGAGCCGGCCTCCTCCATTGGGTTTTGGGACAACCACACCGTTGGAGAGCCAAGTGGGGTGGGCAACTTCTCGAATGATGTCTGCTGCTTTCAGCTTCTCTACTTCTTTGATGATGAACGCTTGCTTCTCGGGGGCTTGTTTCCGCGCTTTTTGCTTTACAGGGCGTGCGTCTGGACACACGGCTAAGTGGTGCTCGATCACCTCCCTTGGTACACCGGACATTTCTGACGGAGTCCATGCGAACATGTCAGAATTTGCCCGAAGGAAGGCGACGAGCGCGCTTTCCTATTTGGGAGGCAAGCCAGCGCCTATGGTGACGCTAGCCCCCGAGCCTCAGCCCCCGAGCCGCTGGTGCTCAGCGACACCTTCTTTGTAGATGCTTGCTCTTGAGTGAACAGTTGTTTCTTCTTCTTGGGCCTCTCGAGAGGCTCCATGTCCTCGTCAGCGGGGAATGCCATGGCAGCGGCCTTGTAGGCGATCTCGACGGCGCGCGTGGCGTCCTGTACGTGACCGCGTATGGTGATGGTGCCACCGCTGCCAGGGATCTTGACCATGTTGTAGGCATGGTGCGTGACGGCCATGAACTTCGCGAGGGCGGGGTAGCCGAGGATGGCGTTGTAGGGCAGGCCAATGTGCGCGACGTCGAAGTCAATTAGCTCGGTGCGGTAGTTCTCCTGCGTGCCAAAGTGACCGCGAGCCTCACTTGCCCCAGAGGCGAGATTGAGCCGCTGGTGACCCCGGTGAAGGGCCTGGAGGGCATGAGCCACTCGTAGGGCACTTGAAGCGTCTCGAAGGTCTCGACAGAGATGACGTTTAGGCCTGCACCCCCATCAATGAGCGTCTTGCCGACGGCGATGTTGTTGATGGTGGGGGTGCACACCAACGGGAGGGTGCCCACAGTCTTTGTAGACTTGGGGTGGTCTTTGGCGTCGAAGGCGATGGTGTACTGGGACCACTTGAGGGGGCGGGACGTCTCGACCCCGGGAAGCGCTGCGTTGAGCTCGCGAGCGAACTGCTTGAACTGGTTGTTCGACTTGGGCGCCTGGGATCCGCCGAGGATGCATGCCATGGCACCCTTGGGGGCCTGGTAGCCTCCAGGCTCTTCGTCGGGCAGATTGTTGTTTTTCTCGGCGGCATTCGCCTGAGTTCCCTGAGGCCTCTGGAAGTTGCCCTTGCGTCCACCTTTGCGGTAACCACGGCCTCTGCCGCGGCCACCGCTGCCCTCTTCTTGCTCACGCTTCTTGCTCAGTTGCTTGAGGTCATAGCAGTTCTCTGTCGCATGGCCGCGCCTGTTGTGGTAGATGCAGAACGGGCGGTTGTCCACCTCTTTCTTGCCAGCCTCTGGAGAGTCCTCGCGAACATGCTTGGCGTCGGGTTCAGCTGCCAGGACTGCGGTAGGCTTGCGCTTGATCTCGTCACGCCTCTTCTGGGTCTTGGATCCCTCGACAGGGTCGTCTGTCGAGCCCACCTTGACGAAGAGGAGCCCTTCTTCTGCCTTGGCGCACTTGTCTGCGATGTCGAAGAGCTTCACCACGGAGGAAGGGTATCATGGATGCCGAGCTTCTCGAGCATCCTGTGGTTGGTGACGCCCTCTCTGAAGGCCGCAATGACGTGCGAGTCCGGGATGTTCGGGATCTTGTTGCGGACTTGGCTGAAGCGCTGGATGTACTGCGGAGGGTCTCGCCAGGCTTCTGGCGCACAGCTCGCAGGTCGTTGTAGGTGAGGGCGCGCTCGTACGTGCCCTTGAAGTTCGCAACGAACTGCTGGCAGAGCTCCTCCCACGAGTCAATGGAGTCCTCGGGAAGGTTCAGGAGCCACGACAAGGCGGAATCCTTGAGAGCGTGGGAGAACCAGTTGGCCATGACCTTGTCGTCTCCCCCCGCAGCTTGGATGGAGGTGGTGTAGAGCTGCAAGAACTCGATGGGGTTGTTCGTGCCGTCGTAGCCCTTGGGTAGGTCAGGCCTGAACTTCTGTGGCCAGACGACGCGCCGCAGGTTGCGGGTGAAGGCCGCGCAACCTGTGGCGTACGAGGCGATGCCCCCTGAAGAGCACGGCGGTTCTGTCGCCCTGCCTGGCCGATCTCCTCCACGATGCGCTTCTGGAGGTCCTTCTGGCGCTCCATTTCCACCCGCGCGTCTGGGGGTGTCCGCTGCACGATTTGACAATCGCGCGGCGACGACGCGTGGGATGCGGCCTTGTGCGCCGCGGCCGGAGGCGGACCTGGCGGAGGCGGCGGCGGAGGTGCGCCATGCGCGGTGGTTCCAGCGCGTCCGGAGTTGTGGTGCACCAGAGAGCGCGACGCCGCAGGAGCAGCGCGCGGTGCCGCCGCAATGTCGACGAGGTGCTGAAGGCGGCCGAGCCAGTTGTCGTGCGCCTCAGCTGTGGGACGGTAGCGGAAGAGTTCCGCGGCCATGAGCAGCGCGGTGTTTGGGCTGGGCGCTGGACGCCCAAGAGTGGAGGCGCTGTGGCGCTGGGACGGGTGCGAGGACTCTGCGTCCTCGCCGTGCCCGTGGTCGACGTCGTCGTCGAAGCGGTCGTCGTGGTTGCCGTCGTCGTCCTCGGGGTGCTCCACCCGCGGTTCAGCGGTGTTGCGCCCCGTGGCACGGCTGGCGCGGGGACGGCCGCGAGGGTTGGTGGTGTTGGCAGCGGGCTCGGTGGTTGCCCTGCCTGACGCCCGCCGGGTGGCGCGAGCTGCGCGAGTGTCCGCCATGGCGCAGAGGTCGATGAAGGTTGAAGACGCGCCTCAGCCCCCTACCTGGCGCGCCAATTGTCGGAGAATGACTCCCACGAAACAGGGATAGTCAAGCTCACGAAGAGAGTTCGTGTAAGGGGCTGAACACGTTGGTCAAACAACCCTCAACCTGCACGGCGACGGTGCTCGTCGAGCAAGCGGAGGGACATCACGACAGAGATGAACACCAGCCCGTACCCAGGTTCACGGCCCTCGTGTGGAGGTAATACCGCTACTCCTGCTTGTCTGTATTGCACTGCTTGTAGAGGTTACAGTACAATGAGCTTGCCGAAGGCTCTCTTTTGGCAATGGTGTATACAAGGAAGGGAAGCAAGGGTCTTCTTCTTCCTTGCGCGTAAGTGGCGATGCTGGAATGAGAATGCGATCCCTTGCTACGGTGCACCTTGCCCTCCTTTTATAGGCGCCCCGTGCTCCCTCCTTGCACTCGCACTGGTAGGGCTGTCACGTGGCGCAGAAGGTGGAGCGCGGTGCATCGCAGCCCGGATGTCCATGGACGCGGTCCATGAGCGTAAAGCTGACTCCTGTAGCAGAGTACCCACCGTCCATGCAGGACGGCCAGCTGGGGCCGCAGAGGAACGTGGGGGTGCCCACGGTGACGTTGGCCTTGGAGCGTAGCGCCGGCCGGTCCCCTTATCACCAAAGAGGAAATCCTTGTAGTCCGGAGCGGGTGGCACAGCTTTATTGACCCCTTTAATCACCAAAATGGCAACTGCGGCGTCGTCGTCACCGCGCGCAGGGGCGCGCGTCACTCTGCGGCCGCTGCAGAGCCCATGTGCGCTCTGCAGAGGTTGCTTTGCAGCGAAGCGATCTCCACGAGGGCTTGGATGCCCTGTAGAGAATTCGGCGTTGACCTCTCCCCAGGGGAGATTTCCTTAAAGAGGGGGCAGCAGTGGATATGGCCTCCGCAGGCCTCCGCTGCCTCAAATCCCCTCGCGAGGCAATTCGCCTCACGAGGCTCTCCAAGCCGTAGGCTTGGTCCTTAGCAAAAATCAGCCATCAAGTGTCGAGGGCCGTATAGGACAGGCCCAGCACACCCTGGATTTCACTGGGCCGACAGAATGATCTGTCATTATTTATGCTATCAAGTCAGCAAGGATAGTAGTTTTATTTAAGATGCTTTAAGGTTGAAAATAAACATAGAAAGGAAGGGACAAGAAAGGTTGACAATGTACGCCAGCTAGATATTGCATTTCATAAGAGTGATGTGGCTAATTTAATTCGGTACCATCTTTATATGATTGCATTTGCTTGAGATGATCGGTTGAATGTGACTCAAACTTCACAAGTCAAAAGGCTGACGACGCAAACGCCACCCTTGATATGACCAAAAGAAACAAGCCGGGGAAAGCTGGATGCGAACTTTTGGCACATGGAGACACGCGAGGAGGGAATCCAACGGTTGCTGATAGCTTCGTGATTACCAAACAAAGAAGCGTCTCCCACCTACCGATCATATAAATACAAGACGCTGACATCATGGATACAACATCCAACAGCATCTAGCAGGGTGCATTTGATAGGTGAGTTAAATATGCATGTGCATTAACAGTCTAGTGGACGGTTAATTAGTCCAGTGGACGGTTAAGTATGGTGACGTTAACCCATGTGAACAATAAATGATGTGCATGCAGCCTCACATTAACTTAATCAGTATATTAGTTATATTTTATTCTATTCACCCCCCCATTCTTTTTTGTCTTGTTTTGTTGCTATATCTTTTGAACCGAATTTTTTATTTTTGATATTTTTACATATTTGAGATCTTGTTGAGAAGATCTTCAAAACAAGATCAATATTGGATATTTTTCATGCATATTTTCAAAAAAGCTCAAAATTCAACTTTTGAAAATGGTGTTGAAACCACAAATATTCCACGCATATTTTTATTATTACTATTTGTGACATCACAAAATAGTAATATATATTAAAAATTGAACATTTTTAAAAATATGAATATTTACCTAGTATTTAGATAACGTCCTAGTATTTAGATAACGCCCTAGTATTTAATAATAATAAAAATATGCATGGAATATTTGTGGTTTCAACACCATCTTCAAAAGTCGAATTTTGAGCTTTTTTTGAAAATATGCATGAAAAATATCCAATATTGACCTTGTTTTGAAGATCTTCTCAGCAAGAGCTCAAATATATAAAAATATCAAAAATCAGAAATTCGGTTCAAAAGATATAACAACTGAAAAATAAGAGTTGAAATGATGAGTGGGTGAATAGAATAGAATATAACTAATCTCTTGATTAACCTAATGAGGCTGCATGCATATCATTTATTGCTCACATGGGGTGAGCTTATGCATGTCATTTATTGATGGTTGACATCACCACGCTGTTGTCCGAGCCGCTGGGAGCATATTCTACGGTGTGCATACGCGTGGGATATTGCATCAGCTGCGTTGGTTGAGTGTGAAGGCAACAGTGAGATTCCAGGGATGGGCGTCGTCGGGTGCTCCATCGCATTTTCGGGGGCAAGCTTCACCAAGAAGAGAGTGGCATCTAGTCATCACCGAATTTTGCATCACATCCTTATCCATGTATACGTTCACACGAAAGTCCTGTAGATGAAATGGATAATGAACGAAGCCAAACTTATTTGTTAACATAGATATATGATTGGGGACTAATTGTATCTCAGTGACTGAGATTTCATTAAATCTCAGTCGATTGTAAATGTATTGCATACTCTGTAGTGTTCCGTTGTCTTAGCTTTTGCACGTAGAGTTAATCGCTACTAGCGTCCATCATACTGGAGTGCGCCTGTCCTTCACAGTACGTGGGCTTTAAGTGAAAAGCTGGGCCTCTTTTATAAGCAAGAAGAAAAGGCTGGTATTGTTTTTGCATTTTTTCTTGTCACACGTTCGGGCTTTAACGTTATTAGCTACAGATTTTTAAACTATTGGAATTTAAAACTAAAATTTACTTTTTAGGGCTCATTGGGTGTGTTAGGATATTTCAACAAAATATTTTCTGTCTATAAATCTTTTTTCTAGACCCATCAATAATCTGGGTAAAAATAACGCGGTCTTTATTTCCCATTTTTAGCCACAAAAGGCCCCCAAAAAATTAGTTGTAACCATGTTGCAATTAGAAAACCAGTTTAAGAAATATAAAAATTCTTTTGTAGTCGGTTTGCAATAGATTTAAAAAACCAGCTGCGACTATGATGCAACTAGAAAATGTACATTTACGACTAGGGTGCAACTGAATTTTTCATTTTAAAATAAAAAAATCCAATGGACAGAGATAATTTTTCTCAGTTGCCACCCATTTAAAACTCCAATGCTAACATGATCAAGATGCAATTCCAGCAGTCAAAAATATTTTGCTCAGTTGTAACCTATTTACAACTCTCATGCTAGCACAAATCACAACACAAATCAAACGGCCAATAACATTTTTCTCTCGGTTGCAACCCACTTGTAACTGGAAAAAATTCAATTGCATCCCACTTGCAACTGCAAAATGTTAGTTGCAACCCACGTGCAACTCTCATGATGGAAAGAGAAACGACTATTTTTTCCCCTTGCATCCCATTTGTAACTGGAAATATCTCACTTGCAACCTGCTTGAAACTCCCCTGCAACATGAATCACAACGCATATCCAACATCTAGAAACATTTTTCCTCAGTTGCAGTCCATTTGCAACTGCAATAAACTCAGTTGGAACCCGATTGTAACTCCCATGCTAGTACGAATCACAATGCAAATACGCACAACGGCCAATTTTTTTCTCAGTTGCAACCCACTTGTAACTCTCATACTAACATAAATCACGATGAAAGTTCATTGACCAAGAATATTTTTTCTTAGTTGTAGCCCACTTGCACCTGCTATAAACTCAGTTGCAACCCACTTCTAACTCACATGCTAGAAAGAATAGTGACGCAAATACAACGGTATAAATATTATTTTTCTCGGTTGCAACCCAGCTGCAACTCCCATCCTAACATGAATCACAATGCCAATCCAACGGCCAAGAATATTTTTCTCAGTTGCAACCCATTTGCAACTCCCATGGTAGCACAATCATGACACAAATCAAACGGCTAGGAACATTTTTTTTTCAGTTGCAGTCCACTTGCAACTAGATAAAAATCAGTTGCATCCCAGTTGCAACTACAAAACTTTAATTGCAGCCCACTTTCAACTCTCAAGCTAGAAAGTATCACGATGCAAATCCACCGGCCATCAACTTTTTTTCTAGTTGCAACCCACTTGTAACTGGAAAAATCTCACTTGCAACCTGCTTGAAACTACCATGCAGCATGAATCACGTGAGATGAATTCCTCAAAAAAAAAAAAATCAGTTACAACCCATTTGCAACTCAGAAAGATAATCTCAGTTATAATCCACTTGCAACTCAGAAAGATATCTCGGTTACAACCAACTTATGACTGAAAAATCTCAGTTAGAGCCCACCTGCAACTCAAAAATCTCAATTGCAAGTTACTTGCAACTGAAAAAACTCAGTTACAACCCACTTGCAACTCAGAAAGATATCTCAGTTACAACCCACTTATAACTGAAAAATATCAGTTACAACCCACCTGCAACTCAAAAATCTCAATTGCAAGCTACTTGCAACTGAAAAAACCCAGATGCAACTCACCTGAAACATGAAATTATCAGTTACAACCGACTTGCAACTCCTAGTCTATCACAAATCATGATGCAAACCAACGGTAAGGGTCGACGAATCTCTAACTTTAATCTCGGTCGACCAAGAATTAGCAATACCAATAAAATATAAAATTATACAGAAAAGAAGTAATAAAAAATATGGAGAATGCGATTTGTATACAAGATATCGAAAAGGAATTTATCATTGTGAATTTGAGTATCTATAACTTTAAAAAATAAACATAAACAAAAAGGTCAAAAAGAGGTCAAGTTACGCGCAACTGAAGGCCGGTTGCGTGCATGAAAAACTTGTGTGGAACTGAATGTAAGCACAAATGCTGCAAAAATACAAAAACAAGTATTAGGGGACGTATAAATAATGCTCAAACTATATATCTAGGTAGTACCATGAATTTCTGTCAGATGATTTTCGAACTGGATGTAGATAGGGTGACACGGGATGACAAAGACATACCAGAGGCAAACTGTAAAGAAGCAAAACTGCATGCACACTGCAAGATCCCATCCGAGCAAAAAATGCATAGTACATAGGAAGCAGCACGATCATTCGTTGCTAGAAAAAAATGGCAAGATCTGTGCTGCTCCTCACGCACACACATACTGTCTCCCTCTCCCCCTAGGCCATTCGTTGCTAGAAAAAAACAACGGGCCGAATAATCCAAAAAACAAAGGAAATGAAAATATCTACTCAGCCCACTAGAAGGAAATACTAACACACAAAGGACAATAAACAGGGACTCAGCCCAAAACAACACACGCAGCCCATGAAACAAGCAAAAAACCACAAACCCAACCCACACGGGCCGGCCACAACGTGTGCGCGTGAAGCTATGTACCAGAAACACGAATCTTGACACTGACGATCTTACGGCCACGGACATGACTGGGAACTGGTGAGTTCTAAGGCGACTGAGAACTAGCAATTCCGATATGATTGCTGTCTTTCTTTTCTCTTTGTTTGTCCGTACAATCGCCGTGTAACCTTGCTTTTTCTCCCCATCTTAATTTAATGAAAAGCAAAAAAAAAACGATTATTTGTTAGTGTCGCGCTGATTGAGTTCCTTTCTACAGATGTGATGAATCAAATAATCACAAAATTTGCAGAAACAGATCGATACATGCACACACTTTCCATTAGAAGTCAGCTTGGGGCCTCCGGTTTATCACAATTCCAGAAACAGATAGATACACTGTTGAGCTTGAAGGTATATTCGTAGCAAAACAATGAATTAAGCTTGAAGTAATAGTAGTGATCCACATCCTACAACCACAAGTTGAGATGGGCAAACAAGTTTATCTGGCTAGTAAAAGGCAGTTGAAAGTGGCTAGCTAGATCAACAGGTGCAAGAAACAATAAAATGCAGAGATAGAGCACAAAATGTTTGAGAAACCGGTAGAAGCGATCGACCAGTAATTCCCTCTTCTCTTTCAGCTGATATTGCATTCCAGTATCCGACATTGATGTAATTGAACAATGACACACACATGGTAGAAGGGGAGGGAGGGGATATAGAAAGCGGCGAATTCCTATCTGCTGCTACTTTACTTCATCATCTACAACTTAACTGGCCTCTTATGTACAACCGGCCGACACCATTCTGGCACAGCACAATCACAGACCCAAAACCAAAAATCTTCACCGCCAGTCCATGGAAGAGCGATCCAGGGATGAGCGATGGAGTCAGTCGTGCCACCGTAGGAGCATGACGACGCAGCGCTGGATGATGTAGAACCTGGCCCTGTGCTCTTTGATGGTCCTGCTGAAGCCTCCTCCTGATCTCCTCTGGCTCCCGAGAAGCTTCATCGTCTTCTTCCCAAGACTCTCCTCCGTGTGGTGTGACGATGGAAGTGAAACGACAACAAGGTGTAGGAGCCTCTGGTGGGTGTCAAAGCACAAGGCAAGCTAGCAGTGTGGTGATGGATCAGGAGTCCAACCGGGTGGGCTAATATATAGGGAGGATGGATTGGAGAGGGAGCTAGATCCAGATGACTCATAAGCAAGCAGATGGAAGAAGAGAGGGTAGAAGGAGATGAGATAAATAATGGTGGCGGGCGAGGGCTCGTGTGGTGAGGGAGGGCCACATGGGCGAGACGGACAGCGGCGCGGATTCGTGCTGCCCCCGGGACCGCCGGGCAAGGTGGTTCGGCCGTCGTCAGAGGAGCGTGCGTGCGCTGCCCAGGCCTGACCCCAATGGAAAATGTGTCGGGGACACGGCCGGGCACGATGACGAAGGGTCGTTCTCGTGCGTGCGTCTGAGTCTGACCGCTCCCGGCCCGGTCGTGCGCTCCAGGTCAGTACAGTACAGCCCACCTCGCGTGTCTTGTTCCCATGGTGGGTGGTCCATGACTCGACTCGGGCTTTTCCTCATCTTTTTACCGTCGTTTCACTGTTTTGTATGGTGGATGATGGATTGATATAGTCACGACCCACTTTGAGTCGTACAGCACAGCAGACTGGAGGGAGGGTGGCTAGAGCAACTCCAAGGCGCCGATCTAAACGCACACCTGAGGGCATGTTCAACGGTCCCCCGCATACGGACAGCCAAAACGATAAATTCTGTCCATTTTAGACGGACCGCGGACAGATTCCGGGCCATTGTCCGTTTGGGGTGGGGGTGCCCCCAATGGCCGGCCGCATTTGTGCCCTGGGACGGCACATTTCAGAAAAAATTCAGTTGAACAAATTTATTAGATAGAAATACGCTGAAATATCGTTCGTTATTACAACAAAGTTCGAATAAAGTTCGTAAAATATCAATAAATGTGAACGTACTCGTAACATAGAAAGAAAAATGAGCAGGAAGCACTACTGGTTTCCCAGATGAATCCACATATGCTCTATCAAATCATTCTGCAGACGTTCATGGAGTGGCTTATCACGCATCTCTGCATACACGTCTGAATACTGCTGGTCCGTCGTCGGTCCAGGTGTAGGCGCAAACAACTCACCCTCAAATTCTCATCCCTGATCAAATAACCTCGAATCATCACGTTCATTCTCAACAATCATGTTGTGCATGATCACGCAAGCAGTCATCACCTCCCACATGACCTCCTTGCTCCACGTTCTTGCGGGGTGTTGAACAATAGCAAACCGGGATTGGAGCACACCAAATGCTCGCTCCACATCCTTCCGGCATGCTTCCTGTTGCTGAGCAAACCTACGAGCTTTCTCACTGTCAGGTCTGCGAATGGTCTTCACAAACACGGGCCATGAAGGGTATATACCATTGATGACCCACAAGTATAGGGGATCGCAACAGTCTTCGAGGGAAGTAAAACCCAAATTTATTGATTCGGCACAAGGGGAGTCAAATAATATTTATAAGCCTTAACAGATGAATTGTCAGTTCAGCTGCACCTGGAAATAGAGTTGCTCGACACAGTTTATCAGTAGCAACAGTTTTATAGCAGTAGCAGTAGTGAAATAATAACAGCAGTAAAATAAAAGCAGCAGTAATAATTGTATTAGACAGCAGGATTAAAATACTGTAGGCATAGGGATGGATGAACGGGCGTTGCATGGATAATATAATTCATATAATAGTCAAGCGTAGGGCATTTGCAGATAGATAATAATAAAGTATCCAGGTAATAATCAATCATAGGCATGTGTTCCGTATTTAGTCATACGTGCTCGCAATGAGAAACTTGCACAACATCTTCTGTCCTACCAGCCCGTTTGCAGCGGGGCCTCAAGGGAAACTACTGGTAATTAAGGTGCTCCTTTTAATAAAGCACCGGAGCAAAGCATTAACATTCCGTGAACACATGTGATCCTCACATTACAGCCATCCCCTCCGGTTATCCCAATTGTTGTCACTTTGGGGCCTCGGGTTCCGGACAATTATATGTGTAAACAACTTGCAGATATGATCTAAAACAATAATTATCCTCATGATTCAATAACATGTTCAGATCTGAAATCATGGCACTCGGACCCTAAGTGTCAAGCATTAAGCATAACAAGTTGCAACAATGACATAAAGTACTAACAACGGATACTAGGCACAAACAAGTCTCTCCTCAGTTTAATTGGATTTGGAAGAGTTCATGTCAAGCAAAGCACAAAATCTTTTTCTGGCTGCTGCTCCATGATAGGCTGAACACCAGAAACTTGTTGTTTCGCAAGAACTTTCATCTGGACAGTTATGATTGTGCCAGTCTGCAATGTAGGACAGAAGAAACCCGGGTTCATTTGTTCTGGACTTGCCCCATGGCTGAGAAATGCTGGGACTATATATGCCCTAATAGAAACAGAAACCTGTCGCTACATGAAGCTCTGGATGATATGAAGAATAAACTGAATCTGCCTTTCTATATGGACATCTTGATCTTAGCCAGTTGGAGCATTTGGATGATTAGAAATAATAAAATCTTTAGAGACGAGAGGCCCACCTTTGAGAGGTGGAAAGCCATTTACATGGCAGAGTTAAATTGGCTCATGTATAGAATAAAAGCCAAACACTCTGACCATTTCAAATTTTGGAGGGAGACATTAGCTTAGCTCTTTTTTTCCTTTTTTGTAACCTCTGTGTTTCACTGTTTTCCCCTGTGTAAATATCCGCCATAAATATATAAAAATTGCAGTGGGAGCCTTTCCCACTGTTTGCCCCTCCAAAAAAAAAAGGATACTAGGCACCATGCCCTAACAATCTGATATCCATTACATGAATGATCTCATCCAATCCCTACCATCCCCTTCAGCCTACAGCGGGGATTACTCACACATGGATGGGGGAATCATGGATGTTTGATGGAGAGGCGTCGGTGATGATGATGGCGATGATCTCCTCCAATTCCCCGTCCCGGCATGGTGCCAGAACGGAGTTTCTGGTCCCCGAAATAAGGTTTTCGGTGGCGGCGGAGCTCTGGAGTGTTTCTGGAAAAAGCGTCGATCCCCCTCGGGTTTTTAGGTCAAGGGGATTAAGTAGTCGAAAGGGGGACGCGAGGTGGTGACCGAGGCGGCCACACCACCCCCCGGCGCGGCCCACCTCTGGCCGCGCGGGCCCATGGTGTGGGGCCCCTGTGGCCCGCCTCCGTCTCATCTTCTGGCTCCGTGTGTCTTCTGGAAAAATAGGAACTCTAGGATATTTTTCTGGAATTTTCCCGAAACTTGACTTTCTGCACAAAAACAAGACACCAGGGCAATTCTGCTGAAAACAGCGTTAGTCCGTGTTAGTTGCATTCAAAACACACAAATTAGAGATAAAACAACAGCAAAAGTGTTCGGAAAAGTGGATACGTTTTAGACGTATCAACCATCAGCTAGGTAGTACCCCTTGTCATATGCATTTCCATTCACCTCAAAGTTGATCACTGGTGCATCGCCCTCGGCCAGCCTATCGAACACTGGTGACCGCTGAAGCACGTTGATATCGTTGTGAGAGCCCGACATGCCAAAGAAGGAGTGCCAAATCCACTGATCTTTAGATGCAATAGCCTCAAGTATGACTGTGCACTCTCCAACATGTCCATGGTACTGTCCTTGCCAAGCAAAAGGACAGTTCTTCCACTCCCAATGCATACAATCTATGCACCCAAGCATTCCAGGAAAGCCTCTGTTCGAGTTCATGTTCAGAAGACGGGCAGTGTCTTCAACATTTGGCTCTCTCAAGTACTCGGGACTAAACACCTGAACTATAGCTTCACAGAACTTGTACGTGGCCTCTAGGCAAGTTGACTCGCTCATGCACAAATATTCATCTACTAGATCACCGGCTACTCCATATGCCAGCATCCGTATAGCTGCCGTGCACTTCTGATAAGAAGAGAAACTGTACATACCAGTAGCATCAGGTTTGGCCTTGAAGTAGCCATCATATGCCCTCACTCTTCGAGTAGACGCATGAACAGGGGCCTTGACATCCGAAAACGGCGACGAAACTTGTGATCCAGATATGTTGGCTTTACGGGATGGACATAGTCCTTCCAAAGTTGGAAGTGACCTGTTTCCCGGTCATGATCCAACGCCGGAGCCCTTCCAACAACCGAGCCAACATGCTGAGGCCATGACGCCTCGTTGAAGTTGTGGATGAGCGTGGCCGCGACCATCATGATCTCGGTATCATCGTCGGATGACTCGTCCGACGTATCGATGAAGTTCTTGTAGAAGAACTCATCATCACTGTCCATCTAAGCAAAACAAACAAATTTAGTATAGAATTCACATCAATTTTTGCAACAAAGATAGAGATTGAGTCTCCTATACCTTTCGTCAAACACCTTCCGGGCGGTGGACTTCGCGGTCGACTCTGGTGCAACGGCCGAACGTCCCGGGGAAGCGGTGGTCGCGGCGGACCGCACCGACGGCGGCGCAAGGCGGCCCTTGTTGCGGCCGAAGAGATTGGGGACTGATACGTCCAAAACGTATCTATAATTTTTGATTGTTTCATGTTAATATTATGCCTTTTGCACTTGTTTTTATATCAAGTTTATGATTTATTTGAACTAACCTATTAATAGTTGCAAAAGGGCACAAAGTTCTTGTTTTACACTTTGATGTGTAGGAATTATCAAGAATATAAGAGAAAAACTTGTTGGAGTCGAATTGGGACTTTCCAGAAATCTGTCTGAAAACTTTTTACGGAGTTTATCAGTTTGACCCTCGAAGACGACGTCAAATGGAAATCCCAATTGATAGCAAGTTGTCACAATTTTCCATATGAACATTTTAAGACCGAGAACAGCCCAATCGGAAGTCGGATGCGGCCTGTAGGCCCGATTTGGTGAAACCCTGAAAGGGGATGACGGAAATCCAAAAGATATATAAAGGGAGGAAACCTAACTCGTGGAGGACACCCCATACCCACGAATTTCCAGCCACCAAAGCCACGTTTTTGCCTCCCCCATGGACCTCATCTCCATGGGGGAGGGCTCCCAAGAAGCCATGAAGGAAGGAGGCTAAGGGGCGTCGCTCCCCCTCCATGCCGACGGCGCGAAGGAGGAGTCCCTGCGCCACCGCCGGCGCCGCCCCGCCCTGCGCCACCGCGCTGCCTCTCCGCCATCTTCACTGCCATCTCCATCACCAACTCCTCCTTGTATACAGTGGTTCATCCTCCCACAAACCTCTGTACCGTTCTATGTAAACATGGTGTTTGATGCTATAATATTTATCCTATGATCTATGTCATGTTTCCGTAGTTTATTTGTTCTTAGATTGAATGGTTGAATGTCTTTGGTTCATTAGAGTTGTATGTTGATATGGTACTGTCCTTTGGTGTCCATTATATTTGTGCGCGCATGGATCAACATCTTGGGGTTAGTAGTATGTGCAAACGAAGGGGGGTAGTTCTGCCGGAGTGACAGAAACCTAAGGACTCGAACCGGTTAGTTGCACGTATGTGAGTAAGAGGACCATGAACTTAAGGCTATGGTTGGGGAAATCTTAATGCATTGTTAGTATTTACGGATGTTTGCTAACAATACAATCATATAGTACTTTTAATCCCAAATAGTGGAGTGCATGTATATTTAGCCTCTCCCACATAGAAAACTGCATGGAAGACAATGAACCTGATATCTTCACTAATTAATCTTGGACAAAGCCATCACAATTAACACCACTTTTCCATACTCATGGTACTGTTAGTTTATGGTTACTTAGTGTACTTTATTGCTGCAGCACTAACTTTTACTTTCTTCTATTTATTATCTCGCAAAGCTATCTCTCATACCCGTATTGTTACTCTAGTATTATTTCTAGATGAAGTAAACGTTTAGTGTGCGTAGACTTGTATCAGTAGTTGATAGAACTTGAGAGAATACTTATCCTACCTTTAGCTCCTCGTTGGGTTCGACACTCTTACTTATCGAAAAGGCTACACGCGATCCCCTATACTTGTGGGTTATCAAGACCTTTTCTGGCGCCGTTGCCGGGGAGCCATAGCGTAGGTGAATGTTCTTGTGTGCACTTGTTTGCTCTACCTCTAAGTAATTTTTATTTTCAGTTTTAAGTTGTTTTCTAGCTTAGTATGGATAGGGAATGAGAATTATAAAAATTTAGTTTTACTTGTTATCTAAAAACGTTTTGAAAAAGAAAAGTGATTGGAAAGATGAGTAATGGTTAAGTGGGGGTCGACCTTGAACACTTGTGGTCATGCCTATGAAACCAAAACAAATCTTTCCATGGAAGCTTTTTATCAAAAACATGTAAATATTGTGTATATACCTCTGTACATAAAAATAAAATGTTAATTATAGTCTTTAGTTAATTGAAAGTTGATAGTTTTGCTGTCCAGAAACAGATTTTCTGTGCTCCACCGTATAAAATATTTAAAATCACCAGAACGTGATCTTGATCTGAAATTTCTTGAGTGCAAAGTAATGCTTATTATCTTTCTTTCATTAGTTTTGACTTTTCTGATTTGAGTTACGTAGCTGTCCCGAAAAATTCGATCTTTACCGACCGTTTAGTTTAGACAGATTTCTGTGCTTCTCTGTAAATAAAATCTTGATAAATCTCAGAATAGTATTTTGACCTGAAAATTGTTGTGCATGAACCTGAGATTATTATCTGTCTTTCATTAGTTTTGAGTTTTTTTCATTTGAGCTACGTAGCTATCTCGTTAAGTGCCATCTTTACAAACTGATCAGTTTTGGCAGATTGTTATGCTTATTTAGAATTGTGCTTATACTCAATGTTTATAATTTTTATTTGATCAATAAACATTATAAATTGGTTAGTATACAGTAGGTAATGTTAAATTAAACTTGCCAATGCTTGAACATGAGTGGATTTTATTTAATGACTACTAACCCTACTAATGACTTTTGTGAAGTTTTATGTGGATGTAGCTTATAAGTTCTAATCAATATGGTGATATGAGATGAACAAGAAGACGCAAGAGTTCAAGCTTGGGGATGTGTAGGTGCATCCCAAGAACATATTCAAGAAGATACAATCATCTAAGGTTGGGGATGCCCGAGTCATCCCCCTATTCATCAACTAACATGAGGTTGTCTCGTTCATACTCTATATTACCCGTCCACATGATATGTATTGTTTTAACTTGTATTATAATTGCTTTTATATGTCTTGGTTTTACCTTCTTTAGTTTTATTAGGATCTTTATTTGATTTTATTGTCTCTTTACTTTCACTTATAAATTCAAAACAACAAAAATATTTTCTTTTATTTTCCTTCTTTATTTGGTTCTTTCTTTGTATTCTGTATAGGTTTTACTTTCAATTTTATTTAGAGTTTTCCTTGCTGTAGCCAGCATGTTTAGGTCTTGTTTAGCCTCTGGTCTCTTAGCTTATCAAAAATAAAGTACCAAGTTTTACCCATTTAGCTTAGTTGATACATATGTAAAAAGTGATTTTCTATTTTCAGCATCTACTGCTCATTGCGCGATTTTTCATATTTTACTGGAAACTCTAAAAATCACGTAAAATTTACTGATGTTGTATCACTGAATCCTCTGTATGCACAAAAATTGGCTAAAATTTAGGACATGTTTAAGAGCACCTAAAAATTACGTTTGCCAGCTGCTGTTTTTCTGGACAGATTCCGACTTTTATTGAAAGAGTGGCCTCTTTGCATTTTCATTTGATTCTTAATGGTTCTTACCTTTCATTTAGAAGTTGGCCATTTAAGCAACCTTTATGTAACTTAGAAACAAAATTTAATTTGGTTTAATAGCAGCACTTTGGAAATATTATGTATTGCACTAAGTGCCTAGCTAAAAGGCGTTAAAGAAAAACGCTTATGGGAGGCAACCTATTATTTTTATTTCTGCAATTTTTCTTTTATTGAGTCAAGTAATTTGTCTACTTCTGTAGAAACTCCTTTGCATCTTTACTTTTTTGTATTGTTGTGCCAAGAATAGTCTCTAATGATAAGATGATGCTAGATTTTGATTACTGTGCAAGAACAGATTTCTGCTGTTCACCATATTAATTTTCTAAAATCAACAGAATGTGATTTTAATCTGCAATTGTTTGTGCGTAATCCTGATGTATGTACGCATCTTTCATTAGTTCAAAGTTTTTCAATCTGAGCATCGTAAGTGCCTTGAAAAAATTCGTTTTTGCGGACTGTTCTGTTTTAGACAGATTATGTCTTTTATTTTGCATTCTCTCTTTTACTAGTGTTGGGTGGAATTCTTTTTTGGGTGGAAGAGCTTCACATAACATCAGTGGAAGTAGCTAATGTTTAAAGTAATGGTCATATTGCGTCCTTACAGAACATGTGAGTTTTTGATTGTGCACTAACACTCTAATGAGATTTACTTTGAGTTTGGTGTGGCGGAAGTTTTCAAGGGTCAAGAGGAAGAGTGATATAATAGGATGGAGAAGAGTGAAGAGCTCAAGCTTGGGGAGGCTCCCATGGATCTCCCAGCATATTTCAAGAAGACTCAAGCGTCTAAGCTTGGGGATGCCTTGGGCATCCCCTTCTTCATCGTCAAAATTATCAGGTCATCTCTAGTGAAACTATATTTTAATTCTTTCACATCATATGTGCTGTTCTTGGAGCGTCTGTATCTTATTATTTATTTATCTTAGCATCAAACACCGGTTACATTAATAAGTTGATCATCACATATTTTATTTATCCTCTGGTTTTCAATGTTTACTTGGTTAATTGATTACTTGTTGAAACTTAAAAATGATGTGTGAATAATACTGTTTAGTAGTTTATGTTTTCTTATGGTTAGTCTCAACTAGCTAATAGTGCATATTATGTTATTTTGATACTAACATGCATTGTCCTGTTCATCAGATGGTATGGAATTGTGGTATCCTCCTCTGAATGATTTACTTGAATCGACTTGGCACATGCTCACACATGTTCATGACTAAAAAATAAAAGTCAATTAAGCCTTGATGATCTATTTTGCCTCAGAGTTTTAGTATCATTTTTATGCCTCCGTTAATTTTATTCTGTCGCAAGTATGATTATGACAATTATTGCTCTCTTGATTGTCGCTTCCCAGTCTATTGCTAGCCTTCACTTGTACTGAGCGGGAATGCTGCTCGTGCATCCAAAATCTTTAAAACCAAGTTATCCCAAAGAGTCCACCATAAATTCCTATGCATGGTATTTCAAACCATTCCAAGTAAATTTTCATGTGCTATCTTTAAAACCTTCAAAATACTTCTCATTTTGTGACTCTGTTTTTAGCTCATGAGGACTTAGTAGTTGGGTTTGTTATCTTCCATGCTAAATTAAGTTTCCGACTTGCATGCTTTATCTGCTCGTCACTAATTTTGCAAAGAGCTGGTTAGACCATTATAATATCTAAAAAAATAAAATAAAATAGGCACTCCTCCATGGTTTGTGTAAGCAAAGGTTGGGAGGAGTGTTATACTATATAAAAGTGCACGCTATAAATGCCTAATATCAATAACTCGGAACCGCTCTCAACTTGTTTAGTATGGAAGATAACAATAACTCTATTACTGATTCGTTGACAGGAACAACCACCTCCAAAACAATTTTTATTTATGTTTTAAAAATAAAAAGCTCTGGCACATGTTAATCCCTGCTTCCCTCTGCGAAGGGCCAATCTTTTATTTTAATGTTGAGTCATCATCCTTTCTTTGAGCACTTCCTCGAGAGCATAATTGTCATTCTTAGTGTAATGTACTTGTCCCAGAATGCGGTTATCTGTGGTATAACTATGATGTTTTTTACCTTTGATATCTTTACATCTAGTCTTCACTTAAACTTCAGAGGTGCCTTGGCATTTATGTTTTGCTCCACAATTAAGGGCAAGCGAGATACCACTCTACCATGCTTTATTATGATCATTACAATCTTGTTGATGTTTATAAATTTCATGTTATGAGCTCTTAGTTCGTTGATACTTTTCATTAGATAACATGATTGCTAAGTTTTATTATCCATACATAATGCAATTGTTAAAGACCTGATCATAGCATTTACAATCAAAAATTATTTTGTTATCATTTACCTACTCGAGGACGAGCAGGAATTAAGCTTGGGGATGTTGATACGTCCAAAACGTATCTATAATTTTGGATTGTTTCATGTTAATATTATGCCTTTTGCACTTGTTTTCATATCAAGTTTATGATTTATTTGGACTAACCTATTAATAGTTGCAAAAGTGCATAAATTTCTTGTTTTACACTTTGATGTGTAGGAATTATCAAGAATATAAGAGGAAACCTTGTTGGAGTCGAATTGGGACTTTCGAGAAATCTGTCTGAAAACTTTTTACGGAGTTTGTCAGTTTGATCCTCGAAGACGACGTCAAATGGAAATCCCAATTGATAGAAAGTTGTCACAATTTTCCATATGAACATTTTAAGCCCGAGAACAGCCCAATCGGAGGTCGGACGCGGCCTGTAGGCCCAATTTGGTGAAACCCTAAAAGGCGATGACGGAAATCCGAGAAGCTACATAAAGGGAGGAAACCTAACACGTGGAGGACACCCCATACCCACGAATTTCCAGCCACCAAAGCCACGTTTTTGCCTCCCCCATGGACCTCATCTCCATGGGGGAGGGCTCCCAAGAAGCCATGAAGGAAGGAGGCTAAGGGGCGGCGCTCCCCCTCCATGCCGGCGGCGCGCAGGAGGAGTCCCTGCGCCACCGCCGGCGCTGCCTCTCCGCCATCTTCACCGCCATCTCCATCACCAACTCCTCCTTGTATACAGTGGTTCATCCTCCCACAAACCTCTGTACCGTTCTATGTAAACATGGTGTTTGATGTTATAATATTTATCCTATGATCTATGTCATGTTTCCGTAGTTTATTTGTTCTTAGATTGAATGGTTGAATGTCTTTGGTTCATTAGAGTTGTATGTTGATATGGTACTGTCCTTTGGTGTCCATTATATTTGTGCGCGCATGGATCAACATCTTGGGGTTAGTAGTATGTGCAAAGAAAGGGGGTAGACCTGCCGGAGCAACAGAAACCTGAGGGCTCAACCAGAATGTTGCACGTATGGGAGTAAGAGGACCATGAACTTAAGGCTATGGTTGGGGAAAACTTAATGCATTGTTAGTATTTACGGATGTTTGCTAACAATACAATCATATAGTACTTGTAATACCAAGTAGTGGAGTGAATGTATATTTAGCCTCTCCCACATAGAAAACTGCATCGAAAACAATGAACCCGATATCTTCACTAATTAATCTTGGACAAAGCCATCACAATTACCACCACTTTTCCACACTCATGGTACTGTTAGTTTATGATTACTTAGTGTACTTTATTGCTGCAACACTAACTTTACTTTCTTGTATTTATTATCTCGCAAAGCTATCTCTCATACCCGTATTGTTACTCTAGTATTATTTGCTAGATGAAGTAAACGTTTAGTGTGCGTAGACTTGTATCAGTGGTTGATAGAACTTAAGAGAATACTTATCCTACCTTTAACTCCTCGTTGGGTTCGACACTCTTACTTATCGAAAAGGCTACACGCGATCCCTTATACTTGTGGGTTATCAGGGACGGCGGCGGCCGATGCGAGCCAGGCGGCGGCCGATGCGATCCAGCCGGCGACCGGTCGAGATTTGGAAGGAGGGGAAGAAAGGGGACTCTGTGGCTGGCAAACGGGCCCGGCGCGGACAAGGAGGTCCAAGCGCGGACCGAGAGGCTGTCCGTTTCTCCCCCAAACCTGGACCAAACTTGGGCCAGGTTTGGGGCCAAAAACATGTCCGCGCGGACATTTGTCTAAGGGCACCTCCAACGGTGGGCCGCATACGGACAGCCAAAACGGACCGAATCTGTCCGCTTGGGGTGGACCGCAGACAGATTTTGGGCCTTTGTCCGTTTGGGGTGGGGGTGCCCCCAACGGCCCGGCGCAAAACTGGTCCGTTTAAAAAAAAAGAGCAAAATGTGCCTCTTTGCCAAATTTGAAACAAATAACCTATAGAATGACATTCAAATATAAAATATAAAATATTTGTCAACCAAGCATGACATAGACATGTTCGAAATGAGCAAATGATACATAGTCCAAAATACAAATGATAGCAAATGATAGAAATTAGTTTGACATAGAATCGAGATGCACATCAAACATCACCACGGTCACGAATGATCTTTTGCTTCTTGATTATCCAAGCTCTTGTCTCCGGGTCCATGATGGTCAAGTTGGCCATCATGATCCGGTTCTCCTCCGCCATCACCGCGAGCTTGACGCGCTCCGCCTCATTCTTGATTCGGTCCGCTTCTATCTCAAGCTTCTTCTTTTGCATTTCAACATAGCATGCCATAGGGTGGGGAGGGAGAGGGTTTGTGTGGCAAGGAGAGATTGTGTGGCTGGCTCCTGGGCCCGGCGCGGACAAGGGAGGACAATGGCGGACCGAGAGCCTTTCCGTTTTCTCCCCCAAACCTGGACCAAACTTGGGCCAGGTTGGGGGCCAAAAACATGTCCGCGCGGACAGTTGTCCCTTTGCGCCGGCCCGTTGGAGCGGCTCCTCTGTCCGGAAGGACAGATTAGGACAGGGGTTGTCCGTATGCGGGCCGCTGTTGGAGGTGCCCTTAAGGCTCCGAATGTTTTCGTTTGGGTCGTGTCCGCCCGTGTCCGTCGACCACCGTACTGCATCCAATGCAACAAACACATTTTATTTTATTTGATTCATAAGTAACGACGGTCCTAAAAGGCCGTCTTTTGCATTAATAAAATTTTGGAAAACATACATAAACCTTGATTTAGGTTGCAGGCGGCGGCCTACTCCTCCTCGTCGTCAACAAGGTCGGTGTAAGGCAAAACAGTGTACAAGTGTGCCGGTGGCTTTGCCACCAAACGTGGACGTCCATCATTCGGGTAGACGGCCCCTTGTCCTGCATTGGCTCTAGTCGAAAACCATCTCCACGTCTGCCCCGCGAGCTCCATGGGGAACCAGGACGTTGCATGGTCTTGCTCCTGCTCCCGGGACTCCATGGCGAAGTCGTGGACCACCAATCGACGAGGTCCCAACGGTCTATCTCGTCAAGGGCGCCGGTGTGGATGGATTTCTTCATGACCTGCCAGACCACGGGGTCGTTCTCCGGGTCCTCATCCTCCTCCTTCACCACGATCCGCGGAGGTGGAGGGTACACGGGAGCGCGGAGTTGGCGGTGCGCCGGTGGAGCTCTAGACCCTTGCGAGCGGCGATGCAGAAACCCATGGAGGCTCTAGAGCATGCAAGAAACACGGTCGACGCTCGTCGCGAACGATGTGTTCCAGTGCGGTGAGTTCTAGTGGAATGCACGGTCGTAAGTCCAAGTACTCATCCGGGAGCGCGGTGTGGCAGAGTCGGATCTTCAGCACCCGTTCGTGGCTGCTTGCCAGAACAACCAATATAGATATCCCATGTGGATTCAAGTGCGAAAGGTGCACGACCGACGATGGCACTAGGATCCCAGTACCACCGTCACCCGTCGATGGCGCTCCCGCTACGTTACTTTGGCCCTGACGGCGAGATAAAAAATGGGACAGCCGCGCATCACTGGCCTGACGATGAGCCGGCATGTGGTTGTTCTTGCCCTTCTCGGTCCACTTGAACGACATTGCATCGGCGAGGGGCTAGGGGCAGTTGGGTCGCTACCATGTGTTAGCGGTCAAATGGACGCGTTGTATGTCCTTATCCTATCCGATGGGACGCCAATACGGTCCGAATTTGGGCTGAAAATGGATCCGACTATGTTCACGAACCGGACATTCGACCCATACATTTAACCGTGATTCTTGTCCACACGGATAACACGGACGCAAACGGACAAATGGGTCTATACCTTAGAGTTGTCTTATGGTGCGAGCAGATTGTACTTTCTTTCTTTCTACGTTTTGCGTCCAAGCTGGGTCATCTTTCGCGACACCCTGATCTTCATAGCGACAGCATTTCGTCAAGACAAGTCATTAAAGAGTGTGTCTCGGGATGCTAATGACCCCTAGGCGTTTTGTCATTTTCGTATTCCGACGGGTGATTCTCTTCTCTTCTCTGTTGAGGAATGCCGGAGGAAGAAGCTACCGATTAATTAGTGCACTGGAGCAGATGTTAACCAAGTAACCACTTGGGGTTTCAGGTGCATGTGCGCCTGTCGGCGTGGCTTGGATGCAGCAGCTAACACAGTGGGTGGGCACAGTAACCATGCTTGCTTTCTTCAATTGCACGATTAAATCCATTCTCTTGACTGATAAACGAGGCGACAACCCAATCGTCAAGCGCCACGACGAAGATTCGTGGGGACACATTTTCTATCTAACTGATCTATTCCGAAAACTGTCGATCGTCACCAGATGAACTCAAACAGAGCTGCCGAGCAGATCATCATTTCGGCTTGATCCATTGCTTCTGACCCGAGTAATGCATGGTATGTACTCGATTATTCAAACAACTTGTATATTTTTGCCAATGATTATAACAAGCTATTTGACCGTAATCTTGTTCTATATGCCCAATCGTTGTGATAGATAGCATCATGACAAGACTGAACCAATAATGCACGATCGCATAATTGCGCGTCACTAGTTTTGAGCCTACCTATGTACCTATAGCATATGGCATGCATCTTGTGCCAGGGTTTAAATCCTAACGGCCTGTTTATACAATTTCATTTCCCAGCATCCCCAAATCTCTGTCTAATCAACTATGCTTTAGCCCCGGTTCGTTTTTCTTTCCTGGGAGACGATATGTCAAGTAAGGATGTTAGACATTTGTAGGTATCATGGATGATTACTGAGCAGACATGGTCCACTTGCGCCAAGATCATGATTGGCACTTGCGTTGGTTCTGTCGTAGGACACGCAGATGCGTCCCGACAGTGAAATCTCCGTATCATGAAATCGTGATGGGCGCATTCAGCTACCTAGGTCTTGCTAGACGCATCCACATGAGGATGTGTATGGGTCCTACTCTGCTAGAATTGTTCTATCTGGCGTTGGGTTGGGTTAGGATGACTTCAACGGGGCGACGCATCAAGTCTGCGTGTGTCCGTCTCTGTCCGTTGGGGCCAAAATTAAGGCCCAATGGGATGATGCAAACGGACCGCGCGTCTGTTTTGCAGTCCGCCGCGACCCATTCGTGGCCTAAATTTGGGTCAGGTTTGCATCGGCCACGCCTGTCCTCCCCGTGTCCGCCCAGGCACCGCGGTCATAGACAACAACGGCTAGAGCGGCCACCTACCCCCATTAACTGTGGGCGGTGGAGCTCTTTAAATGGAGCCGGCCGGCCAAACCCTAGAGCTCTCCTCCCCACACCACGACGGCTACCACCTCCAAGCACAGATCCACGCACCGAAATGTCTGGAGAGCCGACGCTGCAACATCTGCTGGACTAGGTGGAGCGCGCGCGGCAGAGGGGCGCGCGGCAGGGGCGCGCGGGCGCCTGATGCCGACCATGCCGGCATGGGTCGGCATGATTCCGCAGCCCGGAAGGCCCCGGATGTCGCCCGACGAGAGAAGGGCAGTGGAGGCCGCGTACTTCGACAGCATCGGCAACGATGGAGAAGAGTACGCCGCCAGAGTCGCGGCGGGCAGCGCGCCTCCCGAGACCGAGCCTCCCATTGGCATGGGCGGCTACTTTTGCAACTCCGAGGAGGAGGCGGCGCGGGAATTCCACATGCAGCTGAACGCCTAGAGGGCGGCTGCGCTAATGTCCGCCGCGTGCGCCTGCGCCGACGCGACGGTGGAGGCCGAGTCTGCGAACTCGCGCAGAACCATCGAGATCGCTGCGCGGGCGGCGCGCCCCAAACGGCACCGCGAGGCCAAGGCGACCGACGCGGCCGCCAATGGAGCAGTTTTCGACTGATCCAACTGGTGCGGTACCCCCGCCGGCATGGCCGCCTTTGTGCGGCCCATTTTCCACTAATGCCGGCGTCGCTACGTGTTTCATAGCTACAAAATGATCAAAGAGGAGGAGCCAGCTAGTCCGCGGCTGGCCACGGCCGTGATGAAGAAAGAGCCAGCAAGTCTGTGGCAGAACGGGCCTGCTGCGTGACGTTCCTCAAGGCCGGAGCCCCTCTTTGATCTCCCTCCTTGCCGGCCGGTGGTCGGTTATTAATTTTCTTCAAGTTTTAGGTTTAGGTTTTAGTTTAATTTTAGGTTTAATATCAGGAGGAGGAGGACGACGAGAAGCCCTAGATTTACTAGGTCTTTTATTATTATGTAATTTCAGTTTCCAAAAATGTAATCCTAGTATTAAGAAAAAAGTTTGTGGAAAAATATGTCAAGCAGACTCAATGCGTCGGCCTCGTTGGGCGCACTGGCCGGAAAGGGGCGGACTTGGGCCAGACACACGTCCTTTTGCCGACGCAAACGGACCAAACGCGCGTCCGTTTGCAACGCTCCGTTGGAGTCATCCTTAGTCCCTCCCACATCGCATCATGCTACTTGGCTGACGGGCCATCATGTATATCGTTTGAGGTGGTGGTGGACTTTATCGGGAAAAAATATCGTTTGTGGTACAGACAATATATTTTTAAAGCGAAGTTAATCTCAGTGGACCAACCTTTAGGTGGATGGCTAAAAAGCTGGTTGTATCTCTAACCCATCAGAGTTTAAACAACAACTTTGACATATGTGTTGCATTAGGGTGAGACCCGTCGACTCAGTTATTCAAAGGTGCTTACATAATAGGGTGTACGTGCGTGTATGTGAGGCATGTCTACCCCACGTCACTGCTAATATGCCACTGGTATTGATCAGTGGTGTGTCACCCCACGAGCCACTAGTAATTACTAACTATATGAAAGATGGGAAGTTTAGCGAGCTCTCAGCCCCACGCACTGTTCACTGCTACAGTGTTGAACAGTGCCGTGGTGGGCCCCACCTGTCAGCCTCAGCGCGCGCCGGCGTTTTGCAACAAACGACAAGCAAGCCCAAAATATACCCCGCAGTCCTCCACTTTTCCGAAGGCAGGGACCCAAACGCAAATTCGCAAAACGTCAGGGACCCCCCCAAAAAATCACGCGCAAATCCCCCCTCTCCCTTCTCTCTCGTCGCGCCAGCCGAGCTCGCCGGCGATGCCGATGTGGCGCCGCCGCCACTACGCGCCTCCCCGCCCAGATCCGCCCACACGCCGGGATGCGCCGTCGCACCCTCTCTCCCCTCGCCGCGTATCGCGTCCCAACACGCCGCCCACGCGCCGGAATCACCGCCGCCGCGCCCGGCGTTCGCGGCCGCGTCCGCGCGTCACCGGCGCTGCTCCGGCGACCCTTAGCCAGCGGCGCCGCCGTATTTAGGTACCCCGCGCTCGGCCGCGTCCAGCGCGCGCACGCGCGCGTGCTAGCTTGCTCGCCGCCGGCGAGAGCAAGCACGGCCGAGCCGCCGCCGGTTTTGCTGCCACTGACAGACGTGCCCCGCCTGGCAGGATTTTAGCCTTTTCCTAATTGATTTTGGTAATTAATAAAAAAGGCTGATAGTGGGGTCCATTGTCAGAAATTTAACGTTTTCGGGAATTACAGAAAATATTTAAGATTTGCAAAATTCATAACTTCTTATCTGCTAATCAGAACAATACAAATAATACATCAAAACAATCAGAAAAAACAACTCTAATTGTTTACATACTTATAATATTTGTTTGACTAAAATTGAATTACTCTAAAAGTGAAACAACAATTCGCTTATTATTTTAAATATGACAATTATTTTAAATTCTATCTTGGATCCATTTCAGATCCATTCAAATTTCTTCAAATGCCTACATTGCAAACATGACCATATGTTTGAATCAAAATTACTCTAAAATTAAAACAGCAATCACTTATTATTTTATATACGAAGGTAATTTGAAATGCTATTTTCGATCCATTCCAAATCCATTCAAATTTCTTCATATGTCTAAATTGCAAACATGAAAAACAAATGTAAACAACTTCCCGGTTCTAACAATTTCCGAAATTTGAACAACTTATAAGTGCAATAAGTCTAAACTTTACCCGAATTTCTGTACACTCAAATCTAAACAATTTTAATATGGACATTTCCAAATTTAAATTTTTTAGACCACATTATTCAAAAAAATGACAATAAAAAAAACTTCCATTTCACAATTCAAAATAATGCAAAAAAATGTACCGAAAAAATTCAAAATAAATATATCTTCCATTGTACGGTTCAAAATTACTAACTATGTGGAAAAAAACATATCAGAATTTTAACAAAAATAACAATTTTCCAAACTCCTGCTCGACTGTCCAGCAATAATGCAAAACATGTATGAGACAAATTCAAAAAATTTGTATCTGTTATTCTAAGCTCCAAATAATACGAACAAATAAGCCGAAATCCCAAAAAAATGAACAATTTTCCCAAAAATTTCAACAACAACTGCACACAAAAAAATATACAGGGGAAATGCTAAAATTCAAAAAAAAAGATATCTTCTATTCTACGGTTCAACAAAGCTCTAAAAAATATCAAATAAGTTCTACAAATTTATATATTTTATTGTACTGCTAAAAAAAATTCAAAAAAAAACAAATTCCCTAAAATTTTACAAATATCCAAGCTTTTCTTTCAAGTGATGCACAAAATAATTGAACAACATATGAAAAAAAAACTTGAAATATAACGACTTTCCGGACTTTTCACATAAAAGTTGACCCAAAAAAACCCCATTGTGCACACCTCAAAATTTAATGAATTTTCAAAACCTAATTTTTTTATATATTTTATTGTACTCCTAAAAATAATGCAAACAAAAAATTCAAATTATTGTACTACTTACGGCATGTATTCAAGATTAAACGTCAAATATTTCAACCTTTTAAAACTCTCCCAAATATGATCATTTTAAAAATGCCAAAACACGTCGAACCTACAAAAAAATCCTAATTTGAACAAATATCGAAATCTACACCATTTTAAACCACAACCTTTCTTTGCATCTCAATAATTTCCAAATCTACGCACTTCTAAAATCTAGACATTTCCCAAATTTCAATTTCACCACAAAAACACAGCATACAAATTTGAATATTTCAAAATTGTATATGCCTTTCAAATCTAACCATTTTACTAACATGAACATAATTCAAATCTAAAAAACTTTCCAATTCGAATAATTTTCGAAATGTAAAACAATTTCAAAGCGTAACCTCACTTTGCATTCCAACAATTCTCAAATCTACACAGTTTTTAAATGTCAGCACTTTCAAATTTAAATTTTCCCACACGGGTGCGGCGTCAATTTCAACTAGTATGGTTATACGTCGTGTCCAGTTTTTTGCACATCAAAAAGGTCTGCATGGAACCCGAGAGACAAAAAATGATGCATATATTTGTGGCGTCCTCTCAAATTGGCACACCCCTAATATTTATTTGAGATTTTTCTTTAACTTTTTTAGTTGTCAAGAGCTCATTGCTTAACTAGGAGTTGTGTTATTTTCCCGTTTAAACAGAACAAGCTTGACCTCGAATAAACAAGTGGCATATTTGGAACTTGGCTAGAAACAAGAGAAGATAGAGAGCAGCGTTTTGTAGCTCGTCCTACATGTATCCCGTTTTTTTGAAAAATTCATAAACGATATTTTAAATAAAGTTCCAAAAAATCTGAAAACTCTAGATGTAGATAATAATGATATACAACAGTGTGCAAAATATCAATGTGAAATATTCTGTATTTTGCGCTGTGTAAAAACGACAAATTTTTGAATCTGAGCTGTTGAACAGTGCAGATTTCGAATTTTTCAAATCTGTCGGAAATTGTCATTTTCGTGTAAGCCGGAAAACAAGGTATTTCGAGTTGAAAATTTGCAGCACCATAGGGAACGTTCTCCACCTCTATGATTTTTCTCGGACTTTTTGGAAACATAAAAAAGTTAAATTCGAAAAAAATAAAGAATCTGGGCTACAAGTAGCCCGGGATACAAAGTGACTTTTCGGCGAAGATATGACTAATGCCATGACACCAGCCTCACACGGGAAAAAGTCAACAAAATAGTTATTTTAACATAGATGGCAAAAAGATAGGATTGGGGCTAAAATCAGAGACATAATGTAAATTCTGATGGGAGACACATATCTTTTGTTTTCAAAAAACGTATACAATTTTAAAACTATTTGTTTTCCATATGATAACCCTAAAGATTAAATAGTGAATATAAAATTATATAACCAGTATGTAAAAATACCTAGAGAAATGAGAGGAAAAGGCACACAAGCTTGGAAACGTGCACAATAAATAAGGAAATCTGATAGTTTAGTTGCATTTTAGAATACTTATGTACATTCCTGAATTCACTAGTTTCTTTTTCTATTTTCAATTATTTCTTGTTTAAGGTGAAAGATAAATTTAAAAAAAATGAAATTTCTGGTTTTTATTTCTTTCCGAAGGTTTTGTTTGTAGGATGCTCTTGCTAACTGAGTTCCATGTCATCTAGTTTATATTATACCTGTCACGAGCTATGGTGAATAATATGGTCTTGGTCATACTTCAGGTATCAAAAGTCTTAAGTGTGTTGTAGTTTTAAATTAATCAGTGCCCCAATTCTAATATACATGACCAAATACTAGCAGGAGTGCAACTACCTAATTGGTGAAAAATTATTTCCATTTATTATAGATATTTTTACATCTTATTGAATATAAATAGGAATTATTTTACTTATATCCTTAAAAAACTTGAAGAGTAATGTTACTCGTTGGGGTCTACATAAACTTTGAATGTCATCACCTTCTGAATAGATAGAGCGTATAAAAATTTATTGAAATTGCATAGAAACAAAACAAATAGTGTAAAACCTTTTAACACTATAATATATGCAAGAAAAAATACCTATAAAGACTGCGTTGTAGTGATAATTGCCGCAATAGTGGAAAGTTTGGCTTTGAAGTCAACGTCGCACCGTTGTTCATACTGCTTTGTCTATAATTAGGACCAATAAATTCTCATATTAAAGGCAAACACTCAAAGTTGTATTCCTTTGTAGTTCAAGGATCAAAGGTATATTCACTGGCTAACTGATTATAAATATACTAGTTACTCGATAATAATTATATTTGATCTTTATAATGGAAGAATATCAAATAAAATATGGAAGATGAACAAATTTGGCCGAAAAACATGTAAGGAGGGAGACACATGAAGTTCTTTTTATTTGGGCGCTTTGTGAAAAATAAATTCATGTGAAAATAACTTTGAAAATACAATTCAAAACGTGTTTTCCAACAAAAACGTTGTGTCAAACACCATAAACATGAAGTTTGCCGCGAACAAAAAACATCATATTTAATTAATTAATATTTCATCAATACCTAGCATGCATGGTTCCTAGTTCATTCATTGCAACAGTTTGACCAAGATCTGAGAATCATATTTATGGCAAAATCCAAAAATCATCCTAAATTAGTCATAACATATGCTTAACAATGTTCTAAAAATCATCCTCGATAGCTGTTTGAGCATGTTTCCGCTAAATGATTACATGTAAAAAAATCGCTATACCCCTGCTATAAGTAGCTATTTTAGAGGGTTGCCGCTATTTTCGATAGCACACTATTTAAAATAATGTGCGTAATTATAAAGAGTTGAAAATTCTAATAGTTAGCAAACCTATAAATTAAACAAAATTTTGAAATCTTGTTATTAACTCGTAACTTTGCTTGTACAGAGCAAGTTCAACTAATATGTATAACTGAAATATGAAAAATGTGACTTTTACAAGTACTTGTTACATGCATGTTTCTTACCTTTGATGTTGTTGATGTGAAAAAGGAACTGCAAAAACATGTTACTTTTCATGTTTTGTAAGTTAAGGCTAATATATAGTGTATGCCCAACATTATACAAACCCATAAGGTTCATCTAGTATATCAATATCTTTCATTAATTTCGAGTACAAAGCCATTTTGAGATATTCATATATTATGCACATGTCGAGAGCAAAGGCATGAAACTTTTGTATACTATAAATGCATCATGCAAAACTATGTAATACTCCCTTCGTACCAAAATATAATATTGTCTAGCCTTTTTTGGTTTTGTCATGTTTTGTTACTAAATAAGTGAATCAACAGAGTAAAACGTGTCTACATACGTACGAATCTGGAAAAAACCAAAAAGTCTAGACACTCTTACATTTTGGTACGTAGGGGGTAAAAGGCAATAAATGTGATCAAGACGTTATAAGTATATGAGTCATTATAAGAGGATATTGTTGAATCTGAAGTCTACAAAAATCATCTGAACACAATCAATCACAATTATAGGGTATATCGGTATTTCTTAACAAGGATTGGTGCAAACATATATCTCTCCAACGCATGACTAAGGAAGATATCCCCCATGTAGTGAATTTATATAACACATCCGAGAACAAAACCTACCGAACCTCGGACAATGTGTCCGACCGCTCGGCAAGGTTGGTCCTGCAACTAAGGTAGCAATCGGATCAGGTTTCACTGGGAGAACCTCTACAAGACCCATGCATGGCTACCTTATCGCGTCAATTAACAACCCATGACCCGGCCCTGAGGTCTAGGATGAAATCCATGCACGAACCCAATGGGCATCTTGACCCGATCGGACATCCATCGGGTCTGACATAATTTTCCATTCTATCGTTTATTTTCATCATTGCGTCGGGCACCCCTGCAATTGGTTGCCATACCGTCTCTCTTGTGATCTAGTGTATATGGTTACCAAATCATATAATCTGCTTGTAGGAATATTCAACAAAAAATTTAAAAACATTTATTTGTAACTCAGACTAATAATTGTGATTTTGGAATTATTTGGTATGGATTAAGTGGATTTTGTGGTTTCCTTTTTCTTTTGATTTTGTCTCGATATATATATATTTCGAGTGCACCCTTTTACAGTCTTGGACGCATCAATGGCAATTGAGTTTGTGTATATTATGCACAAGTAATTAAAAATTGACATATATACTATATTAGAAGTTGAATGCAACATTTAAAGTTCAAGTAATCAATAAAAACACCAAATAATATTTCATTTGATCATCTTACATAGTCAAACATCTCAAATGAAAATATTCCATTCATTTTTAGTATTGCTGAGGCGACCCGCGAGTAACCCACGGACATAAACTCAACACACATACTCTACTCGTGTAGTCGGGTTATCCATGTATACAACCCATATGGGACACATACCCTATCCATTTAGGACAGATGCCTATTGCCCATGGGTCAAATTGCCACTTTTAGGTGCATGATCATTACACGTTGTCAAATATCTGCAGATGGAAATACGCATGATCAGGAGGGGTACTTTATATCAGCCAAATTCACTAAAGCTTGTTAAATCTTCTTTTCCTCTTTGCCTGGTTTAGCTTATCACCAGTCACTTTTAACAAGAGTCCTTTTCTATAAGCTTCCCAGGTACACAAATTCATTGCCGTGTGGGAAATCATGCTGACTGTTCATTATATAACAATGCAATATTATGAATGTGGAGAACAAAAGCAAAATGCTTTATTATTGTGATGTTGATCAATTTAAATACAGCCAGAGTGATTGGCTCCAAAGCTCAACATAATATTATCACTATTTAGTCAAGTGAAGTCTGAGAGATGGATAATACCAAAATATATGTCCCGACTACCGACATTTAATTATCTGCTTGGTTCAGTCATACGAAATACTATTTCCTTCTGTATAAGTCCATCATGTTCAGGTGTGCTAATCAATCAGATCACTATCAAAATGAATGAAAGGGCAAAATATCACTTCCTACTTGAGAAACAAAGTAGTTTATAACAAATAAAAGCAAGAATAAAGGCTAATAAAGGCATATGCTCCATACAGCCAACTACTTTTTCGTGAAAACGCAAAAGACTACAAAGACAAAACCTAACATTAAGACACAATGATCAACCAGTGTATCTGCACTAAGAAAAGGAGGATAGAATAACATGAAGAACAACTAATTAATTAGATGCTTAGTTTTGAGAGAGATCAAATCCATGACCTGGTGTTGTAGAGCAAAAATGTGCAGTGGCATGCCATAGCCTTGTTGCTACTGCTCCCCTGATGCCACAAGAACCCCTCCATCACACTGGACATTTAGCTTCATGCTCCAAAGCATGGTGATCCCCAACTATGTATTTAACCTCTCCATCTTCAGGTATCAGCAGAAGGAATATTGCCAGCAACTTGCAAACTGCTTACGAACAAGATGTGCAGTTTCCTGGGATGACATGGGCTTTCAATATGTTCTTCTGCTCCCTTGGGTGTTCCTCTTGTACAGTTGTACTGGCTCCTCATCCTGCATGTGCATCCGAATACATATATACCTATTAGTTATACATGTACTGCAGCTATGGCGAGCTCAGAGGCTTAGGCAAGCGTTGCTGGTTCCTAGGGAGAGCATGCATGCTGCCGGGTTTGCGAGCAACAGGTAGCGCTGCTTCTGATGCGATCTGGGTGGCCGACAGACGCCGAGTCTGGCGCTCATGCAAGGCGAGTAGGGAAGATAGATCGAGGTGGCCAGGGTATCAGACAAGCGCATCTATCCATGTTGGACTACTAGTAGAAAGTAAATACACCGATCGACCGTGCATCGATAGCTTGTCGCCACCGAAATAGTAATAATCCATGTTTTGTAGACAAAATATTGTCCATGTTTATGCTCTGCAAAGTTCAAACAACAATTCATCTATCGCTGTAACAAGTTAATGCGCTAGCTAAAATACTGTCGTGTTGACTCTCTTCTCCCTTCTTTTCTCCTCTCCCGTGTACTCTCTCTGCTCCCTCCAGATCTTGGGCCGCTGGCCCCTCCCCTCTCCTCTCCGGCTCGCCGGCGTTGAGTTGGGTGAGGGTCCCACCCTTGTATAGCAGTAGGTAGGTGTAGTATCTAGGTTTTGGTCTAGTTTGGTCTGCCCATGGTGGCGTTTGGCGTCATGCCGGTCTGCTGCGTTTTTCTTGTGCTTGCGAGCAGTACGGGAGGTGCTCCGATCTACTTCTTTGATCTTCTTTCGTGGTGGAAGGTGATTGGGGGCGGTGGATCTGAGGACTGCGGCCTGAATAAGCTCGCTTTTGTCCAAGTCGTCGGCTTCCCAGATTGGATCCAAGCAATTGATGTTCCTCTTTCTTCAAGCCATCACGGTGATGGAGGAGAAGGTGAACTTCGATTCTTTTGTGATTCCAGTCCCGAGCAGAGGCCTCGATCTTGCTGTGGACGTGGTGCTTCGCTTGTGGTCCTCTGGCCGGCGGTGGTCGCGGGGGGAGGAGCCGGTGGTGCTCGGCGTTCTGGTTTTGCTGGTGGTTGCTGGTGGTGGTGTTCTTCTTCTTCGGTTTCTCTGCACCGGCCGGCCGTGGTGGCGAGGGGTGCGGTGTTCGCCGGAGTTCGGGTGTTGCGGCGGGTGGGCCTCGATGGCGCGGCGTCGGCTGGAAGAAAGGTGGACCTGGAGAGAGGGTGCTCTGGCCGTGTTCGTTCAGCGTGCTCAGATTCCGTCGCGCGGCGGCGGATGGACCTTGCGGCCGTCTACGACAAGTGGTGGTGCCCTTCCTCCGGCGGCTGGTGGTACGGCGACGGCGGTGGCGTTTAGGTTTCTCGGGAGCGTGGCGGTGGACCAGGTCGTGTTCTTTCCAGGAGGCATGGGGTGCTCTGTGCATGTTTGCAGGGGTTTCTTTGTATTTTTGTTTCTTTGTTGGATCGCCCTGTAAATTGTACTCTGCTTCCTAATATATGTATCAGGTCCTTTCCTCAAAAAAAAAAAAGTTAATGCGCTAGCTATACTTCGACAATAGTGTTTTAAAGATCTCACAGTAACCAAAAGTTAGTTGATGGATGCTATGTATCTGGATCTATTGCTAAGTACAAAATTAATGGAATCGTTGCTGTGAAGTTGGAGGGTGTGAGCTCTGAAACTTGATCTGATCACAACATTAGCTCGCTTTGGGTGACCAGGGATGAGCTCTAAATACAGGAGCACTAGCAAGTAGTTGATCAATACGATAGAATACACATCAAGCAAGCTTAGAATTAACTCATGTATACACATGTAGCTGTTCATGTACCAGCAGACAACGAATAGTACGATTGACAGTAAACAAATGCTTGCTTATTCTCGCTGTTCCTCCGATCATGCGTGGATGCAGGCCTTCTCTTGTAGTGCACAATAAACAGCATCCACATGGAGTTCCCTTTTAAAACTAGACTTGAACTCAACGCATCGTCAAAGGTCACACTGATCTGAACGGCCTCCCGAGTATTACAATAGCTCAGTGACAACCCCAACCAATCAACCACCCACCAGGTATCCATAATACACATGAGACCTGCTAGCCTGTTTTGATCATCAGTTTTTTCGGGTTTTTTTTTAAACAACTGGATTTCGTTTTGTTGCTACTTTCTGTACTGAACGTTGTGGTTTGGTTTTTCATGAGAAATGGAGCAGGGGAGCGATCCCCAGTATTCTAAAAATAATTATAATACACATGAGATCGGTAATAACAATTTGAGCACAGCTAGTTTTAAAATAGAAGAAGTGCTACCACAAAACTAATTTTCAATACAAATTACTACACTTTGGCTATTTAACTTCGAATGTAGTTTATTTTCCGAAGGAAAACTTCGACTCTAGTGTTTGAGTAACAGTACAATCATAATTTTAAAAAATCTACCGAAAGAAGCAGAATAATTTATCGTAGTAAGACAGTAGTATTAGGAAATGAAGAATGTCTATTTTTTATCACTTAAATATTGTTTGATTACATTGTTTTCTCAATACTAGAAATCTTGCACACCCTGCTCTTTTTGAACCAGGTACCTTTGTCAATGAGCTTAGTGAATGTGTTATGATTGCCGATGACATGGCGGTGGTTTCAGAATAGTTGAATGATCTTTCCTTCTTGTTGAAGAAAAATATGACATTTGGAAGGGGGAAGGGAGTAGAAATGTTTCCGTTGCCCCACTGAGAGTTCCATGATCCAATTCTTTGAGTGAGGTTAGGTCAATGAAAAAAACACCCTTTCCTATCATCATGGAGGGGCGATCTTGCGTCCTCCTCTCCCATGGCCGAACCGGTGACTCCCCGGCGGACGTCACTGAATCATACTCAGCCACCAATAATGGCGATCAAAGCAGGATCAGCACATCCATCATACCCTGCCATCAACAATGGCAATCCGCGGAATTACAAAGGGCCTCCATGCACCCCGCGTTCCCAATCAGCAAGACACCAGAGCTGCATCGAAAAGAGGTCATCTTCAATCTAAGGAAAGTCAACCTCCATTGCCATATTTCCTTCTGCTCTCATGTCCCCATACTTGGTGTCATGGCTAACTGTTTTTGTCGTGAAAACCCTAATCTCAGTTTTGTACTGGATCGGGTCGTCCTAGTAAACCCATTTGGAAAGGATATTCTTGATCCATTTGGTCGGATATGTAGAAATCTTTTTTATTATCATAATGGATCTTCTAAAAAAGTGGACTTTGTTTCGACTAAAGTATGTACTTCGACTTTAGGGCAAGCCATCTTGCTTCGGCTGCAAGTTCCTCTGAATCATCATCCAGAACTATTTCCTCGTCTTTGTCCTCACATAGGTCCAATGACGTTAGCAACTCCTCGACCGGGATCTTCTTCCCCTATTGCCGACTTCCTTTGGAATCTAATCTCTTGGATGGCGGCGATGCTCCGGATCCGTTGCCCCCGCCCCACGTGCAACATTTGATTTTCTTCGCCTAGCCTTAATTAGTTCACTCCTTCACAATATAAGCAGAGTCACAATAAAAACAGGATCCCGCTTGGAGTCAGCGGAGAAATTTACTCGGACATAGAGAGAGATCTACAGTGGACTTTTGACTATCCCCGAGAGAAAGAAAACCCTAGAACGCTAGGTGAAAAGCGTTTTCTTCATTGAAAAATGTAGCAGATCTGATGTACTCCCTCCGTCCTAGTTTATAGGGCACAATCTCAAAACCAATTTTTCCCAAAACCTCTGACCTCCTAGGCACAATTTCATTTAATTCTCTCTCAATTATTGGTTGGTACTTCTCCCCACCAATGCATGCAAGATTTCAGCTCCAATCAACTGTCACCTTGGGCCAAGATATTTGTAAATTGAGCCTTACAAACTAGGACGGAAGGACTATCAATGTTTAGAGGCCAAAGTTACAGGTCCGTTAACCACATGATTATTTGGTTCATGTTTCTTTCACGGGATTATGGAGTTCAATGTTTTATTTGAGCCAAATTTATAGGATACTCCTGTGACTCGCTTCAACAAATCTATCGTCGCCTCTCTCACAGGACTTGCTCCTTGGCTGGCGAGAGAGTATCCCATTTGAAAATTTGACGAGCACCACGTCCATCAGCTTGTGTCAAAATCGCGGTGCGATGCCTCGCCTACAACGGTGTTCCGTTGGACCGTATTTCATTGATGATTTCCTTTAAAAGTTGATAAATGGAAATATGATATTACCCATTTTAATAATTCTGAAAACTAATCATTTCAAAACATGTAACAAAAACAGTATTTGGTAAATCTAGAAAATTGTTCACGGTAACAATAATTTGTTCACGTGGTTAAAAACAAATTTCACCATATTTGAAAAATATGATCACGGAGTTTGAAAAAAAATTCACGGGGTTAAAAAAAAGTTCATGGTTCAAAACAATTCACAGGGTTTATGTTAAAAAATATTCACGCGTATCAACAAAATTCATTTATTTTTGAAAACAAGTGCACGTGTCTTAGAAAAGGTTCACGTGTCTAAAAAATGTTCATGTATACTTGAAAATATACACACATTCAAATAAAAAAATTATTAATTTTTTAAGATTTCAAAGGTTACAAAAAAAATCACCATTAGAGAAGTGTTCATAGGTCCAAGAAAAGGTGTTCATAGTACCAAACAATCTTTTACGTATTTCCCCAAACACAGAAAAAGGAAATATGAAAAAAGAAAAAAATATTAATATAGTACCCGGAAATAAACACACAAAGGAAACGAGTATGCAGGTGTTATCCAGAAACAATAAATAAAGGAAACGAAAAAAGAAAACAGATAATCAAAGAAATATAAAAATAGAAATTAAGAAAAAGAAGAACAAAACAAATGAGAAAACAAGCACATATGGGCCGGCCCATGCGGTGGAGACACTACAGGCTTGTCGGCGCTAGGAATCGCTTGATGCGATATATATCGGTAAGTCACCTACCGCAAACCATGTATACTGGAGTGTTTTTTTCTTTTTTTCTTTTCTTTTCTTATTCTCTGTTTCTTTTTCGTTTTCTTTTATCTTTCTTCTTTTTTTCTCTTCCTTTCTGTTTTCCCTTTTCTTACTTTTTATGATTTCGAAAAATGTTGTGATTTCAAAAATGTTCAGAAAATAAAAGTTCAGATCTTGAAAGTATCTGATTCAAAAACTCATTCACCTTAAAAATGTTAAGATTCAAAAAAAATCAAAATCAATAAATGTTCATAATTGGAAAAGATCAAATTTTAAAAATATTTATTTTGAAAATGTTCAAATTCGAAATATTCAGATTTAAAAAGTTCAAACTAAAAAATTGTTTAGCTTTCACAATGTTGATAATTAGAAAAGATCAAAATTGAAAATATTTGTAAAAACCATCAATTAAAAAATGTTCAGATTTTTTAAAGGCAAAAAGTAAAGAAAAAAAGAAGGAACAATACATGATGGTTGGCCTATTAGAGCGCTCAGCGGCGCCCCCGTGCAGCGCTGCTAAGAGCCTCTCTAGCAAATCGCTTAAAACGAGCAAACCCATATAATAACCGCTTTTCTAAACGTTCGGGTGGAAACCGCGACTAGAGCATCAAGTCCTTATTTTCACCGGATTCTTAATTTTTTTATGGTTCCTTCAAATGGATCTACGTATCCGTTAGATAAAAAAAATTGGGTTGAATTTTCCGATTTCCCTCATCTCGAGCGACGCGTTGGTCGGCTGAATATTCGGTTTGCGCTCCCAAATCCTGCGCTGCTGCCACCTCCCGCCCATCGATTTCGCTTGCCCCCATCAATTCCTTCCCGCGTAGCCGCCACCCGTTGTGCATGAGCCGCGCCATTCCAGACCCTCGTCAAGCTCGCTCAAGGCCGACCGCTCAGCCGCCGTTCCTGCTCCGCCCCCGGACGAGCTTGAGCACCCTGGATACGTCGAGGGGAGAGAGGGAAAACCGCGCCGACGCATAGTAGCCGCTCTGCCGCTACTACCAGCGCCCACACGTCTCTGCCCCACGTCCCAGACCCTGCTTGGCCACCACCCGCGGCGCCCACCACACCGCCTCTGATCCCACGATTTGAAGGTAAAATTTGATGGATTTGTTCACACTTGTAGTAGGAATTGATTCCAATCCGGACCCGAGCTTAATTCGAGATTTAATATGTAGATTAGTTTGTTTCCACTTTGACCTTGTCCGAGCATTTTTTTTGACAATTCTTCACCGTCCAAAGAGGAAGAGGACGACGATGCACTGCATCTCGCGCTACTGCTTTCCGTGAAGGAGCTCGAGAGGGGGGCGAAAAGAATGCGGAGGGGATCTACAGTGAGGCGGTTTTGTATCTCGCGACATCAAGCTCTTAGTAATGACATTCTCATGAAATATTACTTTGCCGAGGTACCTACATATCCGCCTCACCTATTCCGTGCGATATTGAATGCATACTGATATGTTTGTGTGCATAGTGAAAATTTGTAAGGCCAATTGCAAGTTTTTGACTCGTCGGAGGAACGCCGCCGGCCTCCTTGGATTTAGCGTGTGTCAAAAGATCTTGGTGCCATGCGAGTTACTGGATATGGCAGCCCAGCAGATTACACCTACGAGTATCTACGCTCAAGTCCGTGCGCATTTTTGCCAAGGTGATCATACGGCTTTTTGGCGAAGAGTACCTCTGAGCTTCTAATGTGGAGGACACGAAGAGGTTGATGGCACAAAATGAAGCTAGAGGTTGGCTCTCTCCTCCGTACGCCCAGAGGATGGGATCAAGGATGACATGGGCGCCAAGAGGATGGGATAGGGTTATAAGAAGCTACGCCACCCGCTAAAGCTACCGAGGGTTTTTTCCACCAAAACCCCTCACGTCCCTTGGGGGACCACCTGTGGGGCCCCCTGGCCTATAAAGGGAGGGCCGAGGTCACCAAGGAGGGAACCGAGTTCGAAGCAAGCAGAGACTAGACTAGGGCTTGAGAGGCAGAGTCGAGAGGTGATCTCCTCCGGGTAAGGATCTGCTCATCGTCTACCTCCAGCCAGCCACCTTCCCGGGTTGATACACGAAAACCACCATGTAGCCACATCACGATGAAGTCATCAATCCAGACATGAAGGAGTTGGGCTTTTAGCCCCCGGTGTCGGACCAGTGGAAACTAGGGTACCATGGCCCGCGTGCCTTTGGCCTAGTGGACAACGCGTGAAGGACCGAACCCAGACAACAGTCAGCGAAACACAACAGGCCCCCTCTGGCCTTATGAAAACCCGTGTTCTCGAGGCTGGCAGCCAAGGGAAAGTTCATCATCATTGGTCAAGGAAAAGACCTCGCGAGGTCACCCTCGCGGGTGAAGCGGTTCCCTCAGGCCTCAAGCGGAACAGGACATACAAGAGCCAGGCGCACATGTGACCCCGCACCAGGGGCCATGTGCGACTGCATCTTCCCCAGAGTGACGCGAGCGCGCCTGCACACCGGTGCAGAGCGTGTCGACCAAAGCTTTCCCCTTTGGTGATAGAAGGATGCCGACTATCCACGGCAAGGAAAGCAAAGCCCAAGACCTTCCTCTTCAGTGCAAACAGCCGGTCCGGTGCTACGTGCCACTGCAAACATCACCGACAAGCCCGTGCGACTGCGCCATGACGGTGGCTTTACCAGAGCTAGGGAAGTACGCCGGTACCCACTCTTGGTGCTATGTGGTAACCCTTCCCGCCTAAACTTTGGGGAAGAGGACCGGAGCACTATAAATAGGGCCATGACTTGGTCGTAGAACATCATCTTCTACCTCGCGACTACCACCAACACTTGTACTATAACATCTCCAAGCAGTGCAATCTAGACAAGTAGGAAGTAGAGTGTTACATCATCACGGTGGCCTGAACCTAGGTAAAACTATTGTGTCTCCTTGTTGCTTGTGTGTCTCTTTCGCAGAGATCCTCGAGAGCTTCATTGAGAGCTTGTTTCAGTCCCCAGAGTTCGAACAACACTACACTAGAGGGTCCTTCGGGAATTCCTCGACACCCGGGCAACCTAAACCTTGGTAACTCTCTGTGTCCCTGATCTGTGCATGTGATTCCCCTCGACGGTGAAGCTACTCTTCTCACATAGAAGCTGCGTTCCAAGCCTCCTTCACGCCCCGTGCCAAACCAACTAAAATGGGTATCCTTTACTAGGTGTCCATGCAATGAGACACGGCACTTCTGGATCATTCTTTATTTGTTTAATTACTTGCTTTTAAACGATTGTTGTAATATGAATTATTCATGTATTGTGCGATGTTAGAACTTAAATAAAGTTGAGTTATTTGTTATTTTATAAAGTTCTTCTGCTCCAAAATGACCAATAAAATCTAAATCCATATTTTAGTTTTTCGGTACCGCGAGTCAGATCTACGCTTTACGTTTACCGAATCTGTTCTGCCGTAGCTTCTGAAGGGCCGGATTTTAAGAGATATGTTAGAGATACTCTTACAAGCGCCATAAAGGGTATCGTTAAGAGAAGTGTCACATCCCAAAGTTTGGAGCTAAGAAAAACTTAGTTTTACAAGACCCAAAATTCAGAACCAACAAAAACTTTTTGAAGTGTTTCACTGATGATTGTGTTTTCCTTCCCATTGCTATGTTGGACCTTGTGTGACTTGTTGTTTAAGTTGTTTGGCTAGTAAATATTAACCTAAGAACCCAACCTAAGTAAAAAATATATTAGACTTTGGTGATCATGTTATGACAAGAAAATATTCCATATATCTTTTCCATTCTTATTTCTGGCTGAAGTCCATTTCAATGATACTTGGTTTAGCAACAACCAAAACTAATACCCATTATTTGGGAAAGTAAAAGTGTTTCCAAAATTATGTGTTCCCAAAATTATGGAGATCTATATGGTATCTCCTACCTATTTTTCAACCTTGGTATTTTGCAGGTGTATACAACTCCCATTTGATAAGCTCTTATTTTCACTCCATTTGAAAATAACACTAGTGGGAAATATATTACCCCACATATTTCCTCTCTCAAATCTTTTTGAAAACTATTAAGTTATGAGTGGAGATATTTCCTAAACAATATAGTATTGTTAATTATGGAAGTTGTGGTATGATTAATTCTTGTGGTTTGATTTGTGTGATCTTGGTTGTGTTGTTGACCTTTTATGTTTGTGTTGCTTGTGTGGTTAATTAATAGAAGTTTGCTTGAACACAAGTTAAAACACGCTTGACCACAAATTTGGAAGGTGACTAAAACAAAACAAGAAAACCAAAATTATTCACACACTTAAAATAAAGTCCACATTAAAAGAAATGATCTTATTTAAATTCCTCCCTCTCCCTATTTCTATATTTTGTCAATATAATTATTTTATCTTATAAAATTCTAGGAATGAGGGGAAATAATAATCATCTCACTTCCAGATCACTCCCTCCTCAAAGAAATATAAATACCAATTAAAAATAATTCAAATGTGAAATTCTATTTTCTTCTCCTTAAATCCTAGGGTCTATTAAAAACCCTATTTCTAAACACTCCAAAAATCTAGTAAAATTTCAGGAGCCTTCTACCACTTTGCTTAAGACAACCTCATCTTCAAATCACTGAAATTCACAAATAAAATTGGTTCAAACATTCTGTCGAGCACCTTGTGTGCATGAACCCTAGCTTTTCAAATCCATCTCGATTTCAATCAAATTTCTCCTAATTTCGGGGCCCTCTTCTCTCTCTCACTCCTGCAAAGAGGAAGCACTCGAGTCCCAGCGTTTTGGACGCTTCCTGTTGTCTCCACCTCCCTGTCTCTCTCTTCTCTCCCCTCTAGTTCCCGTACCGCTTGTGAGCGAGGAAGAAGGAGGCCGTGCAGACGCCCGCGTGCGCGCCCCCGTGCTGTCACCCCTCTCCTCTGCCGAAGGAAATAGGCCACGCGCGGTAATGCACCTCCTCTGCCCCGAACCGAGCATATCAAGTGGCAGAACGCCATGGCTGGACGCCGAAGGTGTTCTTCGCCACCTCAGCGCTCCAGCACGCACGCCTCGCCCTGGCCACTCCCCAGCCTCCCCGTGACCCCGCAGACATGCTCTTGTCATTGCCTCTGCCCCACACTGCCGTCAGTCGCCATCGAACACCTACGGGACACCGAGGTCACCGCACGGCAGTGAGACTTCTCGCCCACACCTCGCCCTAGTGCACGCCCTGTCCCTCGGTGACCCCACGACACAGCCCAGCACAGCCAATCGTCGGCCCGCGCTCTCTCCACCTCTGCCCGTGCGCGACGTCCACCGTGCACCACTCCCTCTCGGACATAAGGCCACATGCCCTCTCCCATTCCCATTCGCTGTCCAGTACACTTCCTCGCCGCCCCTCTTTCACCTCGAGAGAAAGAGAGAGCTAACTCGTCCTCTACCAGCGAGGAACATGAGATTTTCATCTCGGTTCTGTGAGCTTACAGAGAAGGATGCCGTCGCCTCTGACCTCCATTCTTCGCCATTTTTGACTCGTCGTGCTCGCCGTGTCCGTATCTAACTCCTCCTCCCTCCCTTTTCTTCCCAGGGTCCTTGCCACGCCGACGCCGTCACCGACCCGTGGAAGCCGAGTTCGTCCTCGCCGCTGAACCAAGACTCGCCGACAGGATCTTCTGCCGCAACCGACCTCCCCTGGACCTCCGCATCCCCCTCCGACCCACAGAGACCTCATGCATGCGCCCTAGGTGAGCACGCCATCCTTGCCGAAGGCTCCATGGCCGCATCTCGCGCCCGTGCATGTCGCAGGGAAGACGACGACGGCGAGCCGTCGATCTCTGAATCGACGGTCCAGTTTGGACCCTGCCAAATCTAATCTCGGCCGTTGATCTCTGGCTCGACGGTGACTTACCGTTTCGCCTCGTGCGCGCGCTCAGCGCAAGCAGATGGGCCAGCCTAGCTCGTCGCGGCTGTGACTGAGCCAGATCTGGCCCATTTAACTTTTTTTCCTGTTAATTCTTTTCTGTTTTATAAAAACCTGTTAGATCTGCTCTAGGTTTTAAATCACCATTTAATCCCTGTGCTTGCAAATTGAGTGATTCAAATTTTGTAGAGTACTTATGTGTTTTCTTAAACATGCAGCACTGGTGTATTGCAAAAATATGAGTTTATGTGTTGCCTAGATTTAATCTTGTAAAAGATGTCTGTTTCACTAAATATTGGATATCTAGGGTTTTACAAATCCAAATTTTGCAAACCAAAATTTCCTGGATAGCCGGAAGTGATACCTTTCCAGATCTGTTGGTCTTGCTTGCAAATGAAGTCTAAAACAAAAGTTCTATTATTTTTACTAAAACCACCAGAGAGTATCTTGGTGATTTTTGTAGATTTTTGTGAAATGATTTTGGGAGCAAATCCAAGTTTGCTATGTTCCTAGTGTTTCACTTTATCATATCCTAGCTGGGTGTAATGTTTTGACTTACAGAAAATATATGGTGACTTAACTTTTGTCTGAAGTATTTCCTGTTTAGGGAAAAAGGTTTGTTAGGTACCTTTAATAGAGGATGTCTTGGTGCTCTGTGTTTTTAGCTTGTGTTTGGTGTTATTCTCCTGCTAGTATAATGCCCTTCTGATGTTGTCTGGGTAAATTGGCTTGTTAAGTAAATTGTTTTATTAGCATAGAGTTGAACATGTGTTTATGTGTTGTTTTGCTTGTTTGGATTAAATACTTGTTAGCATCTAGCTAAGTGTGGTGGTTGTTGTTAAGTGTTTGTTTTTAGTTTAACTTGTATCCTTTATTTATGATTGATGTAGCTTTAGTAAATAAATTGTGCTAGGCTTGTTATTAAGGCAGTTTTCCTTGAAGTGTTCTTAGAGTAGATTTTAGTTTGTTGCTTGATTAAATTAGTGATATGTTTTTGGTATGATTCGTTGTTTGTATACCACTTGTGGTTTGGTTTGCTTATTGAGTGTTGTTTTATTTTCATGTTTGCGACGCTAGAGATAAACGCTACCGGAGTGGTCTTTGGAAAGGATTTATTGAAGAAGAATCAGATTTTATTTCCCTGATCAGTGAGGAAAAGTCCAGGAACATTATGCTGAAATCAGGCAAGCTACTTCTCTGAGCTTGCATCTATATACATCTATTTTGGTTCACATGTTTTACTTATAAAGAGCATAAGTGCTTTATGTGGTGTTTGCCACTAAAGCTAAGATTTTGAAACCCTTTTTCCAAAATACAAGTATATTATTTTGACACCCTATAGGGAGGTATTGGATGGAAATTATTTTTCAAACTATAGGATGGGAAAAATATTGTTTACTCAAAACTCCTTTGAAAATACTTGTGTTGATATGGAATGCCGAGATGTCAGTGTGGAAGTCAAGAAATGGAGTATGGTGATGTTTATGAAAAATGCACATTGTGTCTTTGTACTATGACGACCAACCATACCCTGTGCGACCACATTTACCCCCATATGGGAAAGGGCGTAGTCATATAATTTGCTCGTATTAGTATGGGATGCCTCAACAACGGAGATGACTCCGTTCCATGAGGGGATGGTTCGGTGACCTACCCCTGACCTGGGTCATCTAAAGAGAAGAATGCCGACGGGCTGGTATGAATAAATTGGAGATAGAGGATTGAAGACGCCACCTTTGGGTCGCCGGGCAGAACTATGAGTCCTCACACTTAGTTGATGGGCTGGAATGAGTGTCGATGGAAAGTGTCATAGCGGCAGGGTCCTATACTAGCATGAGCAAAGGACAGGCTACGGTCGGTGACTCAACTTCGCATACACCTTGTATGGCGGGACGTGGCTGACACGATGAGTTACCAGATGGATGTGGGAAAAGCGTGCTACCTCTGCAGAGTGTAAAACTATTCGAATAGCCGAGTCCTCGGTAATGGACAGTTGGAAGGCTGTCCTATGACCATGTGCAAGTTTTACAAAGTTTTAAAATTTGAAAAGAAAATGGAGATGTTTTATATAGGCAACTATACCGAAGGGCTGGTATGAGGTTGCTGGAAAAGAGGAAGACCATGAAGGGCTATGGTCGAGAAGTGCAAAGTTTGTGTTTTGAAAGTGGAAAATGTTTTATGCAACTCTACCAAAGGGCCGGTATGAAGTTGTTGGGATTAAATGACCATGAAGGGCTATGGTCGGAAAAGGAGGAGTTTTGGGAAAATAAACCTGGTGATGATTTTTGGGAAAAAGTTTTAAAGAGACTTCCTACCTTTTTCAACCAGGATGATTTTGGAAAAAAGTTTTAAAGAAACTTCCCACCTTTTTCAACAAAGAGGTATTTTGGAGAAAACATTTTGAAACAGAATTCTTACCTTTTTCAACAAACATATCTCTTCGGGGAAATGTTTTAAAAGAGACTTCTTACAAAGACAGATTTATGGGAAAAAGTTCTAAAAGCCTTCTTTTCTTTTTCAACAAAGGTATAGGGATGTTTTTTTCTAAAAATAAAAGGCTTATGAAAAGTTATAAAATTCTTATTTCCTTTTCAATTAAAGTTATAGAGATTTCAACAAAGTTTTATTAAACAAAAGTCTATCCTTTTCTTTTTCGATAAGGATATAGAGTTTTCGAAGCAAACATAGTTTTATTTAAACAATAAAAAGGGTAGTGCATGCTCATTTCGGGGGTAGCTTGCGAGTACAATCAAATGTACTCATATTGGTTTCGTCCCTGGCTATTGTCTTAGCCAGATTTTGAAGAGGAGCAATTCTAAGGAGAAGTTTTCAATGGCGTCGATGCGAACTAGGGCGCTTCCCAGTCAGCTGCCTGTAGGGTTGGCAAATGACTTGGGCTCCACATTGTTTGATGATTTCCGCTGCAAGTACCTATTGAAGTTTATGGCTTCAATCAAGTAAGTAAATTCATTCTGTATTTGTGGATGTTCTTTTGATACCAGTTTGAATGTGCTCAGCGACAGACTGATCATGGGATCGCTGATGTTGTAGGCACACGGGTATTTCGGACAGCTAGTCCGGGGTTCCCACAAGACTTGGTATCAGAGCCATCCTGTCTGTAGGAGACCTTAGTTAGCATGGACGTCAGTTAGGAGAAAGCTATTTTTGGAAAGAAATATATTACTACTTAAATTATTTTTATCTAAGGAAGCCTAAGTATAGCTTCCACTCTTTTCACCTTCTCGAATTATTCTAAACCTTACCTCTTGTCTAAAGGTTTATCAAAAGTTTTCTTCTGTTATCTTGTCCCCGTTCAACTTTATATATATTTGACGATGAACCAGGAGAGACCTTAGTACTTAGCAACCCGAAGAAAAAGAAGCTTCCTTCTCAAGACCTCAACATCAAGGTGATTTTTATGCGAAGACCGAAGGTCCGCTGCAATCTTCAAAGATTGCAGTGAATTCACCGCCAAGGTTTCCATACGAAGAATCTACCAAGTTTCAAGCTCAACCACATCAATCCACAAGGAGTAATGGCATGAAGATTTCAACAATCATAGTTGACCCAGACCCATAGGATCGATAGGATAAGCTCGTTTTACTTGAGCTACCCCCATCTTCCATGGTATTAAACGTCTGTTGGTGCTAAAAGTGCCTTGATTGATCCTTGCTTGTGTGTTTCATTTAGGTGTGTTGTTTTCCTGGTGTGTTCCACAAAACACGCCTTGCCGGGAGCCCAACGTAACCACACTTTTATCTCTTGCTTTATTTTTGACTGTTTGCAAAAACCTTTTTGCCCTGTTGGCCATAGATGCACTTTTTGTATCCTTTCAAAAGTCTGACTTAGAAAACCCTCCAGAAAATTTTCTCCTAGTAAAAGGAGCAAGGTATGGAATACTCTCTACTCCAACCCGGGGGCCCAAGACTCTACGACCTTCTGCAAGACGGATAGCGGCCTTCATACGTCATTTTGTACAACCACATCCAGCCATCGAGAAAGATGAAGATTCAAGACCCGACGTTAGATGACACTAGTCGTATCCCGTCGGACTAACAAAAGAATATGAAAACTAACATAACTAACATAATTTATCTAACTTTAAATCTCTCATCTAACCAAATTTTGCAAAATTACTAACTGCTTTTTTTCTAGACAAAGGAAAGAGGTGCCATAGGACGACTCAAAACTAGTTGGTAGAAAGGAGAACTTTAGGAGGATATAAGAGTGTTGAACTATAAGATTATTAGTCAAAAGGATCCCTTAAGAATCTAGTTGATGAGATCAAAATTTGGTGGATGATGTTGGCAATATCAAAAATTTGGGGTTTAGAATAGAAGTGAAAGCTTGGAATGGATCGATAAATTAATTGGGTTTGGACAGATGATATATTTGATTAATACTCTGGGGCTAACCAGTTGTGGTCCCCAACCATTGGTGGTTATCTGGAGCTAGAAGACGTGACCCTTGATTTAAGGTTTAGAAATAAAGGTGAAAGTTATTGGATTTTTAGGAAGCACTTGCTGATAAAATGATGTTTGGATTGGTTAGAAGCAAGTAAATTAAGAAGAATACTCCGGTGTTGGAATGTTTAGGGTGATTCTTAGCGCAAATGACCTTTGTACTAAATTCTTATAGAATTATAGGAAGTGGTCAAAGATGAGTTAGCCAATGAGTAGATCGTTGTATGCAAGAAATAATTGGTGGGGGTTAAGTGAATGTTTATCGGATTCTAGGAATCAATATGACTTGGTCTAGTAGCCAGACATTCTAGGTGACAGTAGTTTTCAGAGCTTGTCACGCTCTGTTTGGATTATTCTTAGAAAGATCATTTATCTTTAATTATGAGATCAAGGCCCAAAAGTGTTGAGATAAAATCTGAATTTGGTTAGAAAGTGGGTCAATTCTTGATGATATGATCACATGATTGTTGGATGCTTTATTTAGCTTTGATGATATGGTCGTGGGAAAATGACAACCTGAAGGAGTCAGATATTATGAGATATGCCTATCTAGGGGGAAAAAATCAATCAAGAAATAATTGGTGGACCACTACGATTTTTGTGATAGAATGTAATGGGAAGACTATGCCTAAAAGGTTTGATGGGTATCCGATAGATTGAACTATACTATGATAAAGAGTTTATGCCCGAGGAAGATGATGGTGGATTAATAATTTTTAGCTTGGGCAAGGACCATGTTTCAAATTAACTAGTTGATAGTAGTGGCCTTACCAGAGATATTGGAATGGTATTTTCAAAACTCGAGAATTATAGGCCTATGTAAAGTTGGTTGTTTAGGATCTTAGGTATAATAAGTTTGATGTTTAAAGTATGGTACCCAACTCCCTTGAAAACTAACATAAGCCCCTCACCACAAAGTTCTCCCGGAAACCCTAACTATTCTGGTGCACTCTAACTTACATGTGAAGACACTTGCGAAGCTTCGTGAAGACCCAGACCCAAAGAAGCATTCCACGACCAGCCTTTTTCCGCCAAGCCGAAGGAAGAAAGGCGTGAAGAAAATCTACCGGGAGTCGCTAAGGAAAATCGAAGGGGGGGAAGCAACTGCAATTGGACGTCAACAACCACCAAACAGGCTGAGAAACAAATAGAAGCTTTTAGCATCTCTCTTCTAACTAGAAACCGGAGAGAGTCAAGTACACAGATGATTGCGTGGATCACACGTTCGTTGGGAGACCCCAAGAGGAAGGTATGAAGCAGTGTAGCAGCAGTTTCCCTCAGTATGAAACCAAGGTTTAATCGAACCAGTAGGAGCAAGAAATCACTTCTGAAGGTTGTCAGTGGCGCGCTGACGTGGAACCTGCACACAACACAATCAAACTACTTTGCCCCAACGAAACAGTGAGGTTGTCAATCTCACCGGCTTGCTGAAAACAAAGGATTAAACGTATGGTGTGGAAAACAGTAGTAAATTGCATAGAATGAAAAGGAACAATGTTGGCAACTGGTTGTATTATCAGTGTAAAAGAATGGACCGGGGTCCACAGTTCACTAGTGGTGTCTCTCCATAAAAGATAACTAACATGTTGGGTGAACAAATTACAGCTGGGCAATTGACAAAATATTGAGCGCATGACAATGCATATATATGACATGATGATTACTATGATATTCATGTGGGCATTACGACAAAATAGATAGACCGTTATCCAACAGCGTCTATGACTAATAATCCACCGCCAGGTTGTCATCCGAGTTCCCGTTGGTATTAAGTTGCAAGCAACGGATAATTGCATTAAGTAATGTGCGTAATGTAAACAAATGCATTAGACCTAACGGCGCACCCTTAAGCTAAGCATCGGTTATTTTATCCCTAGTGGCAACAGCACATCCACAATCTTAGAAGTTATTGTCGCTCTCCCAGATTACCGGAGGCATGAACCCACTATCTAGCATAAATACTCACTCTTGGAGTTACAAACATCTACTTGGCCAAAACATCTACTTGTAACGGAAAGCATGCAAGATCATAAATAACATATAAGATAGATTGATAAGCAACTTGACATAGTATTCAATATTCATCGGATCCCAGCCAACATAACATGTAACATTACAATAAGATGATCTTGATCATGATAGGCAGCTCACAAGATCTAAACATGATAGCATAAAGTGGAGAGACAACCATCTAGCTACTGCCATGGACCCGTAGTCCAAGGATGAACTACTCACGCATCACTCCGGAGGCAGGCATGGTGATGTAGAGCCCTCCGGTGATGATTCCCCTCTCCGGCAGGGTGCCGGAAGAGCTTCTGAACCCTCCCGAGCTAGGGTTGACGGCGGCGGCGTCTCTGGAACTTTTCGTGGATAATGGCTCGGGTCTTTAGGGTTTTCGCGTCGGGAGGAATAAATAGGCGAAAGGGCGGCGGCTGGAGAGGCTCGTGGGGCCCACACCACCCCACGGCGCGGCAGGGGGGCCCGCGCAGCCCCATTGTGTGGGTGCCTCGTGGCTCTCCTCCGTCTCTCCGTTGGACTATGTGTTCGTGTTGGAAAAATAGGAGGTTCTGTCCAAGTTTCGCCCAATTCCGAGAATATTTCCAGACTAGATTTTCTGGAATACAAAAACAGCAGAAAACAGGAACTGGCATTGCGGCATCTTGTTAATAGGTGATGGTCCCGAAGAGCAAGGCTTTGATACCTGCAAAAATAAACGGATTAGGTTGAGACTCCAAGTGCAGAGTGTATAGTAAGTGGAAGACAGTTTTCCCCACGAGGGGTGACTCGAGGGTTTAATATCGAACTCTCGGGGAATCTGAAGTGGTAGATTTATCTTCTTATCCTTCTTTTGGTTACTTACAAAACAAGGTTAGATGTTTTGGTCCTCAACCTCACCTGTGATTGTCAAGCACAAGGTGTAAGAATGATATCAGGATAGTTATGCAATGCAAACAAGAAATAAATATGCAATGATGGTGGATGCAATGATAAATGATATTTTTGGGTTTTTGAATGATGTATGCAAGATGAAAAGTATTTTTGTATTTTCGGATTTAATGATGGCTGAAAATAGAAAAGTGGTATATGGTGTTGGAAAGGTGTTTCTTATGATTAAAAATGGACTGGGGTTCATGGTTTCACAAATGCACTCTCTCTTTATAAAGTGGTAGACAATGGAACACACAAAGTTAACATATGAGATTGCAACACAGGGTTTGATAACAAGTCACTTAGATATATGGGCATCACGTCCTAACATAGAGATCTTTTGGTTATTAACCTCTCTTATACTCCACCAAGATGCGAACTAAATCATAACACCTCAGTAATTAAGATAACTCAGAGTATAGCATTAAGTATCATGACATGAAGTGAAAATAAGAACATGCTAGATCTAGTCATGGAGTAGTGGCAATGGTCACGCCCACATCCCCGGTAGCATGGTATTTTAGTTTATCCCTAGTGAGGTAACAAAGTAAGGGAAAGATACCAAAGTGGATCGCAGAACTTTCTCTCACGTTCACTGCACTAGCCACCCCCCGTTACTCCAACTAATGCACACGTTCCCCCACACACGCTCTCATAAACATGCTTGATCAAAACAAGTAGACAAGAACGGGGTACATAATATGCATCTATACTCATAACTGAAACAAACATTGCTAATTAGTGAAGCTCAAGAGAGGAGAGATACATAAGTTACTTCCACAAACCCATAGTCCAGAGGTGGACTACTCCCTCTTCATCATGGAGACGGTGGAGAAGTCGATGGAGAAGATGGAGACCACGCCGGCAGCGCCCCGCCGGAGTTTTCCCCCTCCAATCTGCAGCTCCTGATCTCCGTTTCGGTGTTTCTGTGTTTGTGCGGCGCTCCTTCCAGAGAACGTCGGGGGACCTTTTTTATAGGCGTTTTTAGGTCAAGACTATGTCGGTGGAGCGAAGATCGACGGCAACGGAGCCACGAGGGCCAAACGGTGGGCCCCACGCGGCCACAGTACCTGGCCGCGTGGGCCACCCCCGTTTGGTCCTCGGACCTCCGTTTGTTCGCTTCCTTCGCCCACAGGTCTTCTTCCTTCCAAATATTGACGCCCGTAAATTTCCAGGTGATTTCGTTGACGTTTGGGTCCCTGAAACATTAAAATAAGAAAACGGGGTTTTCTGCCTGTGCAGGGTTAATTCCATAAAAATAGGAAATAAATGAATATTCCCAAAATCATTATAAAACATTGATATAACCCTTATATGATGCAAATATGATTGGAATATAAGCAATTAAAGTGCAAAGTTCATGTATGCATTTTACATGCATCAACATCCCCAAGCTTAATCCATGCTCGTCCTCGAGTATGAAGATGATAAAACTAACATGGACTTTGCAATTTAATACTTAACAATGATATCAAAGATGATTACTATTGCTACATATAGTCAAATGATTCATTCTTCAAAGGAGTAGCAATATGCAAATAGTTTATGAAGTGATATCAAGTATTCAAGACAAGGATGTTCATTGATAGTTCACAAAGTGTAACATGTAGCAAGTAATATGGAACACATGTATGCATAATGATAAGTAGAACATCCTACAATGGTCATAGAGTGTAGATGAAAATCTGAATATGATAGGTGTACACTTTGGAAAGATGTATATGTGAGTAGAGGTAAAGCATGCATAAGTTTCATCCAACTTCCAAACTCTTCTACTTAAGTTAATGATTGCAATAAGGTATTCATTGGTGTCAAGCTCTCATTGCCCCTATCATAGCATCTTGAATGATTAAGGTTAAAGTGAAAGCAAATATGAGTAGTGTGCTTGATAAAGAATGGGTTGAATGTCTCATGCCCCTTGAATACAAGTACTTACACCATGTGTTACTCAACTTGGGAAACAAAGCAAGTTCAATTAAATATCATTGTAAGCATAATAGTATCATCAAGAGCGTCAACTGGGGTACCTCTTGTCCCAAGATATGGAACAAGCCCATATCAAAATGACAAGACAAACAAACAAAATGAACAATCTCAACACCCTTTTTATTTACCATTTGGAATAGTTTTTTATTGCAAGGTGTATCACAGAAGGTTCACCATAGTATGTAAGTAAATTTCCACCATGAATGATGCATGGCTTAGATTAGCGGCCCAGGCGTCTCTCTAACCATTTACACAAACTCATTTAAACTCACTCTATTTCCACATTTATTTCAACATGATAAGCATCCATAGACAAAAGCACATGATATCAACTAAATGAGATGAAGAGCGTGTTGAAAGCTTGCCATGTGACAGCACATATGGGCTAACTTCCAACCCAAAACATTCATCAAGCCACAAACATCATAATCTTAATCACAATGGGTCAAGTTTTATTATGCAAATAAAAGAACATTGTGCATCAAGTTCGTGAGAGCTATATAACCAATTTTTTCCATTGCAATCAATAACATAAACATTTTCATTCAGAGGTAAGATAACACAAACAACATGTTAAACATACTCGGAATAGCATAAAGCCAATAGGTAGATATGGTGGACTCACTGGAATAACTTTGGTTGAAGGTGTTGGAAACAAGTTTTTGCTTGTTGGAGTTTTTGGGCTAGCAAAAGGGAGAAAGTTGACCATCTAGATGCATGCATGAGTGTCCATAGAACTAACTAATCCATGTTAAACCAAGTGAAATAACAATCAGCACCAAAACATGAATAAGTGATAGCTCTACAAAAAGAATTTGCAAACTATTACTCATAAACAAGCTCATGAATCATGCAACTATATGTATCATTAAAAATCAAGTCAAACATCCCTTTTCCCAATCTTATAAAAGCATCCAACATATTTCAACCCATATTTCCAGTAGCTCTCTCATATATAATTGATAGTGTGGTGGTCTCTCAAGACTCAAACAAAAACAAAAAACGACGCTCCAAGTTTATGCGATAAAGTGTTTCGATCGAAAAACAGAAGTTGGACGTGTGCAAACCGAGAGTGTGTAGGTCCAGCGGGGTTGTCTTCACATCCCCAAGCTTATGGTCTTCACCATCCTTGGATAGCTCTTGGTGCATCTCCTCCAATCCCTGTGAAAAAACTTCAAAACACCGTTTCTCCCATCTCTTTTCTGTGGGGTGCATTAATAGTGATAAACAAATAGGTTCCTTGCTGCATATAATCCTTGAACAAAAATTCATATGACATGTCCAGAAAGTGTATAATGTTGTATGCCTACTCATAAACTCAATTGGATCAAAAAGATTCAACTTAAAAGCTCAAAGCATGCATCAAACAAAATGGGACAGAATCTGTCCAGAAAAACAGCAGCAGCAAAACGTATTTTTCTACCCTACCAAACTTTCTCGAAAAATTCCGAAAAATTCATGCATACAGAGGATGAAAAGTTGCAACTACAGTTCAAATATGAGCTCATTCGGAGTTACAGAATAAGAATTAAAAATCATACCGTGCACTGATTGTGCAGGAATAAAATCTCCGAACGCTATAAGCAACTTTTTCAAACCAAAAAGGGTAAAACTTGGCACTTTATTAAAACTCCAGAACCTAACTAGACACAAAATCTCTTGTTACAGCAAGAGGACACAAAGAAAAATCACACAAAAAATAACCGGGTTGCCTCCCGCAAAGCGCTTTCTTTATAGCCATATAGCTAGGCTTCTTACTTGTTGTTTTATTGTGGACGAAGCTCATGAGGGAGCTTGAACTTTGGTGGTTCCCTCTTCCTTGGAAAGTGTTCCATGCACTTCTTGTGTGGAAACTGAAACTTTACATTCCCTTCCTTTGAATCAATGATAGCACCTGTGGTACGAAGAAAAGGTCTTCCAAGAATAATAGGACTAGAGGTTTTATTCCCCATATCCATGATTAGAAAATCCACAGGCACAAAAGTCATATGTAACTCTACCATAACATCACTTACTTTTCCCAAAGCATGTTTAATAGAGTCATCAGCAAGTGCTAGTTCAATAGAGCATTTTTCAAGATTTTTCAATTCAAGCACTTCATATAGTTCTTTAGATAAAACAGAGACACTAGATCCTAGATCAAGTATGGCATGGTGTGTCTCTTTTCCAATAGTTACTAGTACCTTAGGTATCCACATATCCCCAAGCTTAGGTGGTATCATAGCCTCTTGGTTGTACCTAGCAATCTTTTCTTTCAAGACATGATTAGCAATATAAGAACCAAAACCTGCTTGGTTAGTGTTGATGGAAGGATCACTTGCAAATTTTTGTAAGATAGATATTAATTCATGCAAGCTACAATTTTCTAAGTCAAGCAAAGGATCCTTGACTTCATTAAGCATTTTAACTTCCTCAACTTCTTCCCAAGCAAGATTCTCATTCCTTTTCTTTAAAGCAAGATTCAAGGCTATTAGGAGGTCATCCTCCTCTTCAACATGATTCTTAATATCCCTATCTAAAGGTTCCAGCATAGAAGATATTCTTTCATTCAATTCCCTAGTCAACTTCTTTTTAGACTTGGCATAGTTCAATATTGTTTCCATTTTCAAAGAGATTCCAGAAAGAGTGTTATTTGTCTTTTTCATCCTAGACTTGGTATGAAGGATAAATGAATGCAAATCATTTTTAGTAGGATAGTCCTCCACATAAGTTTGTAGACATAAAGTTGACCTATCCATAGAAGCTTTTAGTTGTTTGATCCCAGTTTCATATTTGGATTCTATAGAATTCCCAAATAAATTTTCCATCAAATTATTAGCATGTGAGGGATTTCCAGAAGCAAATTTTCCACTAGTCAATGAGTCTAGAAAACATTTCGACCAGCCATCTATACCTTTATAGAAGTTTCTTATCACAGTGGCAGGAGTATATTTAATGACACCATTTTTACTAGTGTCCTTAATTCTATACCAAGCATCCATCAATGACTCTCCATAGTATTGACCAAAGTTGTTCATTCAGCACTAGGATTCATTTTAGCAAGTTTTTTTTTGGTATTTTTAATTTTTTATGCAAAACTGAAATAAATATGATATGATATGCAATGACACTAACAAAACAAATAAATTGCTTTGTAAGTAAAGATGGATAAGATGGTGCTCACGTAGGTGCAACCTCCCCAAGCTTAGGTGTTAGCACAAGTTGGTGACGTTGACTTTGTTGTGAGATGAATGCGATGATGCACACCCTTGGATAAATCTCTCAGCTACGATTCCCCGGCAACGGCGCCAGAAAACGTCTTGATGGTCCCGAAGAGCAAGTCTTGATACCTGCAAAATAAACGGGATTAGGTTGAGACTCCAAGTGCAGAGTGTATAGTAAGTGGAAGACAGTTTTCCCCACGAGGGGTGACTCGAGGGTTTAATATCGAACTCTCGGGGAATCTGAAGTGGTAGATTTATCTTCTTATCCTTCTTTTGGTTACCTACAAAACAAGGTTAGATGTTTTGGTCCTCAACCTCACCTGTGGTTGTCAAGCACAAGGTGTAAGAATGATATCAGGATAGTTATGCAATGCAAACAAGAAATAAATATGCAATGATGGTGGATGCAATGATAAATGATATTTTTGGGTTTTTGAATGATGTATGCAAGATGAAAAGTATTTTTGTATTTTCGGATTTAATGATGGCTGAAAATAGAAAAGTGGTATATGGTGTTGGAAAGGTGTTTCTTATGATTAAAAATGGACTGGGGTTCATGGTTTCACAAATGCACTCTCTCTTTATAAAGTGGTAGACAATGGAACACACAAAGTTAACATATGAGATTGCAACACAGGGTTTGATAACAAGTTACTTAGATATATGGGCATCACGTCCTAACATAGAGATCTTTTGGTTATTAACCTCTCTTATACTCCACCAAGATGCGAACTAAATCATAACACCTCAGTAATTAAGATAACTCAGAGTATAGCATTAAGTATCATGACATGAAGTGAAAATAAGAACATGCTAGATCTAGTCATGGAGTAGTGGCAATGGTCACGCCCACATCCCCGGTAGCATGGTATTTTAGTTTATCCCTAGTGAGGTAACAAAGTAAGGTAAAGATACCAAAGTGGATCGCAGAACTTTCTCTCACGTTCACTGCACTAGCCACCCCCCGTTACTCCAACTAATGCACACGTTCCCCCACACACGCTCTCATAAACATGCTTGATCAAAACAAGTAGACAAGAACGGGGTACATAATATGCATCTATACTCATAACTGAAACAAACATTGCAATCTCAAACATATATTAACTCATAAAGATCCACCACAAAGGTATTACAACGGTGACCGTAATCATGTTCAGCAGCTCATACGGTGCTAATTAGTGAAGCTCAAGAGAGGAGAGATACATAAGTTACTTCCACAAACCCATAGTCCAGAGGTGGACTACTCCCTCTTCATCATGGAGACGGTGGAGAAGTCGATGGAGAAGATGGAGACCACGCCGGCAGCGCCCCGCCGGAGTTTTCCCCCTCCAATCTGCAGCTCCTGATCTCCGTTTCGGTGTTTCTGTGTTTGTGCGGCGCTCCTTCCAGAGAACGTCGGGGGACCTTTTTTATAGGCGTTTTTAGGTCAAGACTATGTCGGTGGAGCGAAGATCGACGGCAACGGAGCCACGAGGGCCAAACGGTGGGCCCCACGCGGCCACAGTACCTGGCCGCGTGGGCCACCCCCGTTTGGTCCTCGGACCTCCGTTTGTTCGCTTCCTTCGCCCACAGTCTTCTTCCTTCCAAATATTGACGCCCGTAAATTTCCAGGTGATTTCGTTGACGTTTGGGTCCCTGAAACATTAAAATAAGAAAACGGGGTTTTCTGCCTGTGCAGGGTTAATTCCATAAAAATAGGAAATAAATGAATATTCCCAAAAATCATTATAAAACATTGATATAACCCTTATATGATGCAAATATGATTGGAATATAAGCAATTAAAGTGCAAAGTTCATGTATGCATTTTACATGCATCAATAGGTTAGTCCCAGAAAATGCATAAAAATGCTATGAAGTGTATATAAAACATGTAACAATTGGTATAATATCAACATGGAACATCAGAAATTATAGATACGTTTGAGACGTATCAACAGACTTGACGCATCCTAAGGACAACGCGTCCCTATCTGCGACCCTCGTAAGGAGACAATATCAGGAAGTGATATATGCACCGACCCCAAGCACCGAGGAATGACACCCAAGACGAAGATCGTCAAGCTACCTCGGAAGAACAATGCCTCCAAGTCAACTCCAGCTGCAACCTTCAGGATAAACCTTCAAAAACCCCTTTTTAAGTGGGGAAGACCTGCAATAGGTATACAAGAACGTGGTAATAATTAGTTCCCTGCGCCTTAGCCTTGTAGTATCTGGAAACAACCAACCAAGACTATCCATCCGAGTCAATCGTCAAGTCAACCCCATCATCAAGGATCTGAACTCAGCATGGAAGTTTATCGACAAAGAAAGCCTCGCATCATCAAGTTGTCAAGATCTCACATGGCAACCTCGCTTAAGAAGCATCGACCTCGGAAGTATAGCCAGCCCAAAACCCGTACCCTCGTACTCCCCTGTTACCCACCTAGCAAATCTCGAGGACGAGATTTATTTTAAGGGGGGAAGGATCTGTCACATCCCAAAGTTTGGAGCTAAGAAAAACTTAGTTTTACAAGACCCAAAATTCAGAACCAACAAAAACTTTTTGAAATGTTTCACTGATGATTGTGTTTTCCTTCCCATTGCTATGTTGGACCTTGTGTGACTTGTTGTTTAAGTTGCTTGACTAGTAAATATTAACCTAAGAACCCAACCTAAGTAAAAATATATTAGACTTTGGTGATCATGTTATGACAAGAAAATATTCCATATATCTTTTCCATTCTTATTTCTGGCTGAAGTCCATTTCAATGATACTTGGTTTAGTAACAACCAAAACTAATACCCATTTTTTGGGAAAGTAAAAGTATTTCCAAAATTATGTGTTCCCAAAATTATGGAGATATATATGTTATCTCCTACCTATTTTTCAACCTTGGTATTTTGCAGGTGTATACAACTCCCATTTAATAAGCTCTTATTTTCACTCCATTTGAAAATAACACTAGTGGGAAATATATTACCCCACATATTTCCTTTCTCAAATATTTTTGAAAACTATTAAGTTATGAGTGGAGATATTTCCTAAACATCATCTTGTCATAATTGGGTGTGGTCACTTTGTCACAATATAGTATTGTTAATTATGGAAGTTGTGGTATGATTAATTCTTGTGGTTTGATTTGTGTGATCTTGGCTGTGTTGTTGACCTTTTATGTTTGTGTTGCTTGTGTGGTTAATTAATCGAAGTTTGCTTGAACACAAGTTAAAACATGCTTGACCACAAATTTGGAAGGTGACTAAAACAAAACAAGAAAACCAAAATTACTCACACACTTAAAATAAAGTCCTGATTAAAAGAAATGATCTTATTTAAATTCCTCCCTCTCCCTATTTCAATATTTTGTCAATATAATTATTTTATCTTATAAAATTCTAGGAATGAGGGGAAATAATAATCATCTCACTTCCAGATCACTCCCTCCTCAAAGAAATATAAATACCAATTAAAAATAATTCAAATGTGAAATTCTATTTTCTTCTCCTTAAATCCTAGGGTCTATTAAAAACCCTATTTCTAAACACTCCAAAAATCTAGTAAAATTTCAGGAGCCTTCTACCACTTTGCTTAAGACAACCTCATCTTCAAATCACTGAAATTCACAAATAAAATTGGTTCAAACATTCTGTCGAGCACCTTGTGTGCATGAACCCTAGCTTTTCAAATCCATCTCGATTTCAATCAAATTTCTCCTAATTTCGGGGCCCTCTTCTCTCTCTCACTCCTGCAAAGAGGAAGCACTCGAGTCCCAGCGTTTTGGACGCTTCCTATTGTCTCCACCTCCCTGTCTCTCTCTTCTCTCCCCTCTAGTTCCCGTACCGCTTGTGAGAGAGGAAGAAGGAGGCCGTGCAGACGCCCGCGTGCGCGCCACCGTGCTGTCACCCCTCTCCTCTGCCGAAGGAAATAGGCCACATGCGGTAATGCACCTCCTCTGCCCTGAACCAAGCTTATCCAGTGGCAGAACGCCATGGCTGGACACCGAAGGCGTTCTTCGCCACCTCAGCGCTCCAGCACGCACGCCTCGCCCTGGCCACTCCCCAGCCTCCCCGTGACCCCGTAGACATGCTCTTGTCATCGCCTCTGCCCCACACCGCCGTCAGTCGCCATCGAACACCTACGGTACACTGTGGTCACCGCACGGCAGTGAGACTTCTCGCCCACACCTCGCTCCCTCTCCTCGCCCTAGTGCACGCCCTGTCCCTCGGTGACCCCACGACACAGCCCAGCACAGCAAATCGTCGGCCCGCGCTCTCTCCACCTCTGCCCGTGCGTGACGTCCACCGTGCACCACTCCCTCTCGGACATAAGGCCACAGGCCCTCCCCCGTTCCCATTCCCTGTCCAGTACACTTCCTCGCCGCCCCTCTTTCACCTCGAGAGAAAGAGAGAGCTAACTCGTCCTCTGCCAGCGAGGAACATGAGATTTTCATCTCGGTTCTGTGAGCTTGCAGAGAAGGATGCCGTCGCCTCTGACCTCCATTCTTCGCCATTTTCGACTCGTCGTGCTTGCCGTGTCTGTATCTAACTCCTCCGTCCTCCCTTTTCTTCCCAGGGTCCTTGCCACGCCGACGCCGTCACCGACCCGTGGAAGCCGAGTTCGTCCTCGCCGCTGAACCAAGACTCACCGACAGGATCTTCTGCCGCAACCGACCTCCCCTGGACCTCCGCATCCCCCTCCGACCCACGGAGACCTCATGCATGCACCCTAGGTGAGCACGCCATCCTCGCCGAAGGCTCCATGGCCGCGTCTTGCGCCCGTGCACGTCGCAGAGAAGACAAAGACGGCGAGCCGTCGATCTCTGAATCGACGGTCCAGTTTGAACCCTGCCAAATCTAATCTCGGCCATTGATCTCTGGCTCAACGGTGACTTACCATTTCGCCTCGCGCGCGCGTCAGCGCAAGCAGATGGGCCGGCCCGGCTCGTCGCGGCTGTGACTGAGCCAGATCTAGCCCATTTAACTTTTTTCCTGTTATTTCTTTTCTGTTTTATAAAAACCTGTTAGATCTGCTCTAGGTTTTAAATCACCATTTAATCCCTGTGCTTGCAAATTGAGTCATTCAAATTTTGTAGAGTACTTATGTGTTTTCTTAAACATGCAGCACTGGTGTATTGCAAAAATATGAGTTTATGTGTTGCCTAGATTTAATCTTGTAAAAGATGTCTGTTTCACTAAATATTGGATATCTAGGGTTTTACAAATCCAAATTTTGTAAACCAAAATTTCCTGGATAGCCTGAAGTGATACCTTTCCAGATCTGTTGGTCTTGCTTGCACATGAGGTCTAAAACAAAAGTTCTATTCTTTTTACTAAAACCACCAGAGAGTATTTTGGTGATTTTTGTAGATTTTTGTGAAATGATTTTGGGAGCAAATCCAAGTTTGCTAGGTTCCTAGTGTTTCACTTTATCATATCCTAGCTGGGTGTAATGTTTTTGTCGGAGAATGACTCCCACGAAACAGGGATGGTCAAGCTCACGAAGAGAGTTCGTGTAAAGGGCTGAACACGTTGGTCAAACCACCCTCAACCTGCACGGCGACGGTGCTCGTCGAGCATGAGGAGGGACATCATGACAGAGATGAACACCAGCCCGTACCCAGGTTCACGGCCCTCGTGTGGAGGTAACACCGCTACTCCTGCTTGTCTGTATTGCACTGCTTATGGACGTTACAGTACAATGAGCTTGCCGAGGGCTCTCTTTTGGCAGTGGTGTGCACAAGGAAGGGGAAACAGTGGTCTTCTTCTTCCTTGCGCGTAGGTAGCTAAGCTAGAATGAGAATGCGATCCTTTGCTACGGTGGTGCACCTCCTCCTTTTATAGGCGCCCCGGGCCTCTTCCCTGCGCTTGCGCGGTGGAAGGGCTACCACATGGCGACAGAAGGGGGAGCACGGTGCACCGCAGCCCAGCTGTCCATGGGCGTAGAGCTGATGCCTGTGACAGAGAAACCACCGTCCATGCAGGACGGCCAGCTGGGGTTGCAGAGGAACGTGGGGGTGCCCACGGTGACGTTGGCCGTGGAGCGTAGCGCCGGCCGGTCCCCTTATCACCAAAGAGGAAATCCTTGTAGTCCGGTGCGGATGGCGCAGCTTTGTTGACTCCTTTAATCACCAAAATGGCAACTGCGGCGTCGTCGTCACCGCGCGCAGAGGCGCGCGTCACTCTGCGGCCGCTGCAGAGCCCATGTGCGCTCTGCAGAAGGTTGCTTTGCAGCGAAGGAATCCCCACGAGGGCTGGGATGCCCTGTGGAGGATTTGGCGTTGACCTCTCTCCAGGGGAGATCACCTTGAAGAGGGGGCAGCAGTGAGGAGGGCCTCCGCAGGCCTCTGCTGCCTCCAAAGCCCTCGCGAGGCGATTTGCCTCGCGAGTCTCTCCAAGCCGTAGGCTTGGTCCTTAGCGAAATTTGGCCATCGAGTGTCGAGGGCCGTGGAGGACAGGCCCAGCGCACCCTGGTTCTCACTGGGCCGACAGTAGCCCCCGGGCCCATGATGGGCACGATGTAGTCCAGTGGACGCAGGCGAATCGTCATGGGCCCAAAGTGTCCGGCCGGCCCGAGACACGTGTAGGGCAGTTACGCCGCGACGACACGTTCTCTTCGGAGATGATGGGCGTAGTGGGGGACCCACCATGTCTTGGTAACTGCCCTGAGGTGATATAAAGCCTGCAGCGCCGGTTCAGGCAGCAGTTACTGCATCATTTGCGCCCCTGTCTCCTTGCTCTTGACTTCTGCGCTTCCTTGTCCCCGACGCTCTTCCTCCTTCTCCGAGCTTCTCCGCCGCCCTTCCTTCATCGACCATGGGTCCTAAGAAGGATAAAGCGGCGATGGTGAACGAGCCTGCTGAGGCGCAGCAGGAGGACGAGTTCACGCGGCGCTGGTGGGGACCCGCATCCACATGGCGGAGGCGCTGGACAAGATCAGGCTGATGGCCGCGGGCAAGAACAACGAGCACGGCGCCAGCGTTCTCAAGGCGGCGCGCTTTGGCAAGCTCGTGGCGGGGCTGTACCCCATTTTCTTCCAGACCATATTTGCTGGTCTGGTGCCGCCATTTTCCCCTTTCCTGGAGGAGGTTCTGGCCTTCTACCAGATCCAGCTTCTGCATCTGCACCCCAACTCCATCTTGATCCTCGCCATTTTCGCATATCTTTGCGAGGCGTATTTGGGGGTGATGCCTTCCGTGGCCTTCTTCCGGAGCTTCTACGCGCTCCGCTCCACGGCGCCCGGCGAGCGGTCTGGTTGCGTGTCCTTCCGCATTGCGGATGGGATGGGAGGCATCTACATCCCCATGTCCTGGGACGGCGACAAGCCCGTCACGCGGGTGACGAAGAAGGTGGACGATTTCCGCCAGCGGTGGTTCATCGTGGACGCCAAGACGCAGAACTCCTTCTTCGACGTCCCTGAGGCGCCGCCGCTGAAGAACTCGAACTGGTCAAGCGCGGCCTTCCAAAGCCCGAAGATTGCTGACTTGGTCGCGCGCATGAGGCTCGTCCGCGAAGCTGGCCTCACGGGGCAGATGGTTGCTGAAGACTTCGTGAGGTGCCGCATCGCTCCTCTCCAGAAGCACACGAAGCCGGCGTGGATGTACTCTGGCCCGGCGGACCCGATGCGGCTGCACTGCAGCTCCCACACCCCCGACGTCATTGCCTCCATCATGGGCATCCTCTTCACCGCCCCGGAGGTTCCTGTGCCGCGCAGTGAGCTCGCGAGGCCCCTCCATCAGATTACTCCGAAGAAGCGCCTCGCGATCCTGGAGCTGATGCCGGAGTTCACCCCTCAAGGTTTGGCGGGGGAGGAGAAGAAGGAGGCTGCGGCGCCCGTGGTGGAAGAGGACTGGGCCACGGAGTCACCCGCCGCATCTGACGCCGATCTGGGCGTCACCTCTGGAGGGGCGAATCCCTCGGCAGGGGAGGCGAGCTCTTCGAAGCCTGCGCCTCCGAGGAAGAAGTTCTGGAGATCTCGTCCAGCGGGGACGAGGATTTCCTTGTGGTCCCTTCGCGCCAGGCCGCGGAGGGGAGGAAGACAGCGACAGGGAGGCCGCAGCAGGACGCTGCGAGCCCCGCTCCAAGGCTATTCATGACAGGACCGCCAGGATCCAGCGGGCACTCCTCTCAAGAGGAAAGCCGAGACTGCTCCTGAGGGGTCCGGCGCCGGTGCGCGTCGTCGTGGCCGTGGCGGTCGTCAAACACGGTGTGGGTTGACTCCCGCGCCAAGACATCTGGGTAAGGATTGACTCCCTTGTCTGTTTTCACTTCTTATGAAAATACCCTTGTTCCCCTCTTGAAGACCTTTCTTGCTTGCTTGTCAGGGATTTGGTGACGGCGAAGCGCCGTAGGCTCCGCAAGGCTGCGGAGGTGCGGGGCGCCGCCACGACAACCGCTGAGGGGCCTGTGGAGCCCTCAGCTGAAGAGGTTGCCAGGCCCGTGGTGACGGAGGCCACGAAGCCGACTGTGGAGGAGGCCACCGGGCCTGTGGTGGTTGTGCCTCTTGTCGAGGCAGCTGCTTCGTCTCCTACCGCGGAGGAGCGCCTCGAGGAGGAGACGGTGGAGAGGACGCCAACACCGCCACGCCCTGTCACTCCACCGGAGCGGCAGGAGGAGATCGCCGCGGAGACGGCGGGGAGCGGCACGCCGGCGAGGGAAGGCGCCGATGTCGAGATGGAGGAGAACGTTCCTCCGCCGCCCCGCCAAGTGCAGAAACTGAGGGGCGGCAGCTTCTTCTGAGGCCGCAGCGGGCACGGCTGCGGCGGACCTCACGACGGCTGGGCAATCTTCCCCAGCCCCGAAGCCCGAGAGGAGGCGCCGCTGGAAGACGATGGCGCTGGTGCCCATGGCCCAAGTGGTGGAGAGGGCTCGCTCCAGAGCCCCCAGGCCAGAGTTGACCCGGCCCAAGCACGGAGTTCCCCGTCCTTGGTCTAGTGCAGATGTGGGAGCCTCCATGCCCGTGGGAGCTCATGGGCTCTGGTCCTGGGCGGCAGGAACTGGAGCGGCGCTCGCCGCAGCTCCGCTTTCCGCCTGGCGAGGGATGCGCTGGACGGGCTGGAGGCCCAACTCGCTCTCGAGGAGGCCGAGCTCGCCAGAGAGTATGATGAACTCGAGAAGGCCTGGACCCGCTTCTTTGAGACCGTGGAGCGCTGTCGCCACGGCGACGAGGCCATGCAGGCGCAGCGTGAGGAGGCGCTGCGCTTCGCCAAGGAAGTCCGCGAGAGCGCGGTGCGCGAGGCTCAAGAGACCCTGGAGCCACTCCAGGCAGAGCGCCAGGCCGCGGCCGAAGATCGCGAGGCGGCCATGGCGGAACGCCAAGCTGCAGCCTCGGAGCGCGCGGCTCTCGAGACCACGCTGGCCGCTCAGCGCCAAGAGCTTGCTGACCGCGAGGAGAAGTTCGCCGCGGAGTCGGAGGCCACGCGAAAATCCTTGGACCAACACCGCGTGTCCTTGGACGCCCGTGAGCAAGCACTGGCGGCGCGCGAGGCGGAGGCGCTCAAGCGCGAGGAGCAGCAGCTGCAGGCGACAGGGAGCTGTCCACGCAGCGCGCGGATCTCGAGGCGCGGGAGGGCAATCTGGCCGAGGCCATAGGCAAGCACGGTGAGGAGGTGGCCAGGCACAAAAAGCTTGTAGAGAAGTCCAACCAAAAGCTCGCCGAGAGGAAGGAAGAGGCTGAGAAGGAGGCCGTCGCCAAGCAGAAGGAGTATCGCGCTGCCGTCGCCGAAGATTACGCCGGGAAATTTAAGAAGCAGGAGGACCGCTTCAAGAAGAAACGCGCGGAGGACAACGCCCGCATCTTCAGCTGGAGCGACTGAACGCCAGCCTGAACTCCCAGTTGAGGCGCGCCAGGGATGGTCGTCGCCGCGCGGAAGAGGCTCAAGAGCGTGCAGAGCAAGATCTTGCCTCCCTGATGGCTGATATGAAGGAGTTGACCGCGCAGGTGGGCCCTGCCGTGGAGCGTGCTGAGGAGGCTGAGCACCACGTGCAGGCGGCACAGGTCTTGACGCAGCAGCGGGAGCGCATGTTCAAGTCCTTGGTGGCTCGGGGGAACACCCTTGCGGCGAACCTGGGAGTGGACGCCCCTGCGGTTCCCGTCCATGGGAATGCCGATGCTGCCGCGTATCTCGCCTACTTCGACCAGCTCTTCACCACGCTCGAGGGCCCTGTGGCGGAGATGGGCGACGTTGTCGATGAAGAGTGCCGCAAGCTCTTGACGGTGGCGATCGATCGCGTCTTCGCCAACCTCAGCGTCTTCATCCCGGCTTCGACTTCGAGTCCGTGACCGAGCCTGTCGAGGCGGACCAAGCCCTGGACCTCTCCAACTTGGTTCGGGAGGAGGTCAACGATTACGTCGACCGCTTCAAGAGGGTCGAGGCGGAGCAGGCCGCTGAGGAGGAGGAAGGCGCCGAAGAAGAAGCTGAAGAGGAGGCTGAGGAGGATGGCGATGCCCCTGCCTAGGCCCTCCTGCAACAAGACGCGCTTGAGGCGCAGCTATCTTTTTTTAAGACTTGTTTCATTTCATTCTGGTTTGTAAGACACTTTAACGTGTGCTACTATGTGTATGTCCCTCGATGGGCCTTTTATCCCTGTTCCATGTCTTTTTTCGCTCTACGTCGTCAGGACCCATCTCTTTGCGCTATGACTCCGCCACTGCGGTATGCCGGAGCTTTGACTCGGCAAGGCCGGGGGGTGTTTAAGGCTTAGAGAGGTAAGGGCTCTCGAGTCGCGGTGCTCGAGGGCCCCCCTTTGACGCACAAGCAGTCCATGAGTGTGAGGGAGAAAAACCCGCTCGAGGGACGCAGATACTCGTGAGAGAGGAAAAAACTCCTGAGGCGCGAGCGCTGGACTTAGCTTTGCGAGACTTTGGTCTCGTAGAGGGCGTTGGTTTCCCTGATGGTGCGCTTCCCTCTTGAGGCCGGAGCGTGGCTTCACGAGCTTGGGGGGACTCTTGTTCCCTGTATTGGTTAGAGAGGCAAACCCAAAGCAAGTACATGGTAGTAAAAACTCATGCGCGCTTATAGGTTTCCTCATGAGTATCTCGCGAGGAGAGTAAGCACCAAGGTCCTTTGGTGAGGTGGCGTGTTTGGGAGCAAGCCCTTGGGCCAGAGCTCTTGGGAGGTAACAGGCGTGAGAGCGTGCTCACGTGTTAGAGCTCGGATCCTTTGGATTTTGCGGTGCTGCTGGGGTGCTCTCGAGGCACAGTCACCGTACTCAGCCCCCGCTCGCGAGGTGCGCATGGGGAAAAATATGAGCGCGAATGAACTAAAATGATGAAAAGTAAAACTCACCACCAAAATATTACACAGCGGCGCCTCAGCGCAATGTTTCATTGAGAAACGAATTGGTTCATTACACTTGGTATTGCCAAGATAAAGTTTTCCATGTCGAGGCATGGGGACCACATTCAGTGGCTGAGACTCTTCACGGCCTGCGGCGGCACGTTATCAGGAGAGCTCGGAGGGGCTGGCCCTCGGGAGGAGAAGCTTTTGTGAAGCTTGGAGGTGAAGTTGTGTGCTTCCCTCTAGAGACAAAAAATGTCTGGCGTGACTATGATCACGGGTAGAACTTGCGTAGATGCGCGATGTTCCATGGATTCTTGACCGGGATGCCGTCCTCCGTTTCGAGGCGTACCGCGCCGGGCCTGGCGATGTGTGCGACCCTGTAGGGGCCTTCCCACATGGGCGAGAGCTTGTGGAGACCTTCCCTGGAGAGGATTCTCCTGAGGACGAGGTCGCCTGTCTCCAGAGTGCGTGGGCGTATGTGGCGGCTGTGGTAGCGTCGCAGGTCCTGCTGGTACTTTGCTGCCCTGAGGGCGGCACGGCGGCGTAGCCCGTCGAGGAGCAGCAGGTCGTGTTGTGGAGGTCTTCCTGATCATCCTCATTGAAGGCAAGGACCCGTGGGATCCATGCTTGATCTCTGTGGGGAGGACTGCTTCAGCTCCATACACGAGGGCAAATGGCGTCTCACCAGTGGGCTTCGTGGGGTTCGTGCGGATGGACCAGAGCTTGTCGTAGCCCTTGAGGCGATTGAAGCTTCTTGTCTTGAGGCCCTTGAGGACCTCAGCATTTGCTCGCTCGGCTTGGCCGTTGCTCTGTGGGTGAGCCACCGAGGCGAAGCAGAGCTTGGTGCCGAGGCTCTCGCAGTAGGCCCTGAAGATGCCGCTGGTGAACTGTGAGCCATTGTCGGTGATGATGCGATTTGGCACACCAAAACGGCAGACCAGGCCTCTGATGAATTTTACTGCTGCTCTGGCCGGTATGCTGCGCACGCTTCAACCTCTGACCATTTGGTGAACTTGTCGACGGCCACGAAGAGGAAACGGTAGCCCCCTTGCGATCTCGGGAAGGGCCCAAGATGTCTAGCCCCCAGACCGCGAAAGGCCAGGAGAGCGGGATGGTTTGGAGTCCCAGTGCAGGCTGATGGACTTGCTTGGCGTGGAACTGGCACGCATCGCAAGACTGGACGATGGTGGTAGCATCTTGAAGCACTTGGGGCCAGTAGAATCCGCTCCTGAAGACCTTGCCTGCAAGGGTGCGTGCAGAGGAATGGTGGCCACACTCTCCACTGTGAATGTCTCTGATCAGCATGCGGCCTTCCTCGGGGGGGACGCACTTGAGTGCAATTCCATTTGGGCGCTTGCGGTACAGGTCTCCCTCGAGGATGTAGTATGACTTGGCTTGTCGAGCAACTCGTTCCGCCTCCGCGTCTTCTCGGGGAGGACTCCCTTCAACAAGTAGTCCTTGAGTTCGTCGACCCAGCCTGTCTCTTGATGCACCATAGCCAGCAGCAGACGCTCCCCTGAGGATGGACCGCAGTTGGGTGCTCCACCTACAGGAGGTGGTGGGAGTACTTCGTCTGCGCTTGTGGCTGCTGCTTCTTGTGGCTGCTTTATGGACGCCTTGGAGAGTCTCTCTCTAAAACGCCGGCCGGCTGGGCCTGCCTTCGTGATGCTCGCTTGGCGATGTCATCTGCCTCCTGGTTCTCCTTCCGCGGGATGTGCATGAGTCCATGCCTCTGAAGTGCTTCTCGAGCTTGCGGACCTCTTCAAGGTAGGCGGCCATGTGGTCGTCTTTAGGCGTGTAGCTCTTGTTGGAGAAGTTAACCAGGAGCTGGGAATCACCCTTTATGAGTAAGTGCTTGACGCCAAGGGCGATTGCGGCTCTGAGCCCGGCGAGGAGGCCTTCATACTCGGCGATATTGTTGGAGATCTTGTCTATTGTGAAGCACAACTGGACGGCGTAGTAGAGCTTGTCACCTTTTGGTGAGGTCAGGACAACGCCAGCCCCACCATTGCGGCAGGCGAAAGCTCCGTCGAAGTGCATGGTCCAGTGGCTTGGCATTGTATCTCCAGATGACGCGGTTTCTTCTTCACGAGGCTCTTCAGGAGTTGGGTCTGTCCACTCGGCGACGAAATCCGCCAGCGCTCTCCCTTTTATGACTCTTGTGGTGTCGAAGCGCAAGTTGAATGGTTGCAGCTCGATGTTCCATCCTGCGACGCGATCAGTGGCGTTGGGGTTGCGCAGGATTTGCTCCAGGGGGAACGACGTGACCACCGTGATGGGGTGGCCCTGGAAGTAGTGGCGTAGCTTCCTGGAGGCGATGAGGAGCGCGAGGAGGAGCTTCTGCTGCACTGGGTAACGCTCGCGAGCATCTCGCAGTACAGTACTGACGAAGTAGACAGGATGCTCGACGAGGGTCGTCGATGGCGCTGCAGCGTCGGCTCCCTCGAGAGGCTCCTCAGGACCTTTGGCGAGGTTTCCTGTGGAGGAGCTCGGCAGGGTGCTTGTAGTGGACTCGACTTGAGGCTGTGGGTCTGGCACTGGGTCTGGAGAGACTATTTCCTTGTCGGGAGGTTCTGGACTTGGTGTGGCAGTGCTTTTCTTGGGGAGAACTGGCTCTTCTCTTTCCACCACCAGGACGGCGCTTGCGGTTTGTGGAGTGGCTGCTAGGTACAGCTTCAGATGCTCGCCTGCCCTGGGGGCTACCATGACTGGTGAGCTAGCCAAGTATTTCTTCAGGTCCTCAAATGCTTTGTCTGCCTCTGGAGTCCACTTGAAGGTGCCGGATTTCTTCATGATCTTGAAAAATGGCAGAGCTCTCTCGCCGAACTTGGAGATGAAGCGGCCTAAGCTGGCCATGCATCCTGCTAGGCGCTGCATGTCCTTGAGGCGGCGAGGTGGCTGCATGTCTTCTATGGCCTTGATCTTGTCAGGGTTTGCTTCTATGCCACGGTGGGACACGAGGAACCCGAGGAGCTTGCCTGAAGGCACCCCGAAGGCGCACTTGTGAAGATGATGTTTATGCCGCTGCCTCCATCCATGAATACCTTGGACATGGCGTAGCCTCCAATTTGCGCATCGAGTACCAGAGCAGAGTGCCCTGGTCAAACAACCGATGGAGGGTGGTCCTCTCTGCTGAAGCTTATTGCGGTTTCAGAACCCTTCAAGAATTCAGTTACAGCGGGAGGTGACATGACCGCCATGTTTACTTGTCGAGTGCGAAGTTTTTGCTCCCTGTTGGAAGGGCGACCTTTCTGTATCATGTACATCTGCCCTTGGGGCGGAGGGTACTGTGGTTCGTCCACCCGAGGTATGGGCTGTTTGGCACCCGCGAGATTTCCGCCTGCGGCAGGCTGTGGTGGTGGAGGTGGTGCCATCAGAACAGGCACATTGTTTGACTGAGGCACGGGTGCAGGTGCGGGTGTGGCCGCTGCCTTTCTGAGATTTATGTAATCAGTCGCCATTTGGTTGAACTCCCTGCAGTTTCTCATCGAGTGATTGGAGCGCAGTTTTCCGTCTTCCCCCTTGTACAGGTGGAATCTACAATCAGCATCCATCTTTTCCTCGAATGACCGCTCGGATTGTGCTCCGAGTCGTGACTTGCGCCAATCTTTCCTCTTGCAGCTGTCGCTGCGTTGGCCGCGGTCTCGGCTGTCCCGGCGATCATCTCGACTATCCCGTCGGTCATCTCGACTGTCCCGTCGATCTTCTGACCGCCGGTCGCTTCTGTCTTGGTCGTTGCGGGGTGTGGAGAACCCAGCCGCCATGAATTCGGGTCTGTCATCGTCGTAGTGACGTTTTGAACGCTTGCGCCTTCGGTCGTCTCTGTACGAGTCTCTGCGGCTTCGACTGCCGCTTTCATGATTGTCACGGGGTGAGCACCCGCGTGTGGTGCGCGCCATGTCTTTTCCGTCGGCCCACTCAGTCGCGATCATCAAGAGGTTAGCCACAGAGGTTGGCTTTTTGCGACCAAGTGCTTCTTTGAAGTCCCGCCTGGCGAGTCCCATTATGAAAGCGTCCATGGCCATATCTTCTGAAATTACTCCGACTGAGTTGCGTATCTCAGTCCATCGTCTGATGTAAGACCTCAACGTTTCGTCTGACCGTTGAACGCAGGCTCGCAGCTCCTCGAACGTTTTTGGGCGCTCACATAGAGGCTCGAAGTTTTTGATGAAATCAGTGCGGAAGTGATCCCACGAGTCGTATGTTGATGGAGGTAGGGCCTTGAGCCAGTCCCGGGCTGTGCCTTCAAGCATGAGTCGTATGTATTGCATGGCTGTGGTGTTTGTGCCTTGCTGGCATGCGACAGCCAGCCTGTAGTCTTCCAGCCACCCCGAAGGTTCCTGTCGACCCGTGTACTTGGGCTGTTCAGATGTAAGTTTGAACCCTTTGGGCATCCGTGTCTCGCGGACGCGTCGAGTGAAGCACAGAGCTCCATGTGGCTCACGCTCTCGATCCGAGTATGAGTCGCTACTGTAAGATCTGCATGATCTGCTCCTGGACCTGCGCCTACGCGAGCCGCTTCTTTCCTTCGAGTGGTGGCGGCGACCACTGTGATTGTGCTCTTCACGACGCGTGTCAACCAGGGCACGGTCTCGACTCCCCCTGGAGTTTTTGGAATTTGGCGTATGGCCTTCGCTGCTAAGGCGAGTGATTTGATCTGTTGGCGATGTAGTTTTGCATTGGGGTCATCAGCTGGAGGCTTGATTGCCTCTAGGTATGCTGCAGCGGTAAAGAGAGCACCCGCAGCTGTTTTGGGTACTGGCACTCCCTCCTCGTCGTATGTCATGAAAGAGTTGCCTAAGTTGCGGGTGAGTGCCGCCCTCTCGTCCGGCGAGAGGTGTGACAGCCTTGATCTGGGTCTTGTGTCTGCTCGCCCGGTGGAGCTCAGGGAGAGCTGTCTTCTGCGCGCACTCGACAAGCTAGCCTGCTTTTTGCGTTCTTCGAGTGTCAATCTTATCTGCTTTAGTCGAAGTGATTCCTGCCAGTTGAAGTATTGGAAGGTCAGCATCTCCTCCTGTGTTGCATCTGCTGGCATCATTGTGCACTCCTTGATAACTTTATCTGCTTTTGTTGCCATCTCAGCAGTAATTGTGAGATTTGTGACTCCGTCCGGCATAGTGACCGTGCACGGGAATTCTGTAGGCCTGCGACTGGCCGCAGCATCAGATGATTCTGCGGCGAATGCAACGTAGACTTGCTGGGGTATTACCCGAGGGTATGTGTATGTGTCTTCGAGTCCCATCATGGACTCGACGTCATCATCAAGCAGGCTCATGTCGGAGTCGATATGCTCATCGAGTGGTCCGTCTGGACGGATCTCGCTGTCGATGCCTTCATCGCCTATGCTCATCTCGGTGTCGGTGAAGTTGTTATGAATCTCGAAGTCGAGGTTGTTGTTGTTGGTGTAGATCTCGGAGTCGACGTGGTTGCCGATATGAGTTTCGGGCTCGTCGAAGTCGCTGAGGGAGATCCCGCAGTCGAAACTATCCTCAAGTGGGAGATCGAGCTCGGGATCGTTTGTGCGGTATGCTGATTCGGCCTCCTCGCCCTGGAGTTCTTCAATTAGCTCGCGCATCTCTCGTGTGGACATGGTTGTTGCAGACGAGCAAGCTTGGAGGATCGACGATGGTATGGACGTAGTTGAGGGATCCGCAGTCGAAGGAGCCGCAACCGATGTAGCCTTGGGTGCGGAAGTCGCTAGTTGGCGTGGATCCGTCAAGTCCTGCACACCAAGCTTGTTGACGAAAAAATTGAACGAACCAACAGTTAAACCCAAATCTGACTCGAGATCGGAGAAAGCCTCCTGGAATTCTGGCGAGTGTGGCTCGAAATCCATCAGGGGATCCGATGCGCTTTTTGCGGGTGAAGCTGGCGTGTTGCCGTTTGTCGAGTGAGTCGGCGAGTTGCCGTGTGCCGCCTGAGTCGGCGAGTTCTGGTTTGTTGATGCAGCCGGCGAGTTGCCGTTTGTAGATCCGATCGGCGAGTCGCCGTTTTCCGATGGAACCGAAGAAACCGCGAGTCCAGCACTATTCTTTCCCACAGACGCGCCAATTGACGAGGGGTACACTCATCAAATCCCATGGTTAAGGACCTAGGGTTGAGATTATGAGGAGAGAACGTGGTAGTACTGGTAGTTTCATCGGCTGACAAGCAGAGGCAAAGATTTACCCAGGTTCAGGCCCCTCGGGTGGAGGTAAAGACCCTACTTCCTGCTTGTCTGATATTGATCGTGTGAGAGTATGCGGTTACAAGGAGGCTCCGGCGAGATGTCGATCTCGCTAGAGCTTTGGTGGTTTGAGTATGGCTTGGTCCTAGATCGGCACCCCTCCCAGCCCTTAAATAGGCTGGGTCTCGGGAGTACGTAACCGACCTGATTTACATATAAGGAAAGTTCTAACCGACTATGCCTATGACTAATCTTGGAGGGTACTCCATCTTCTTGGGCCTCTGGTCTTGGGCTTCGAATAGGCTCTTTGCTATTGGGCCTTAGTCGTCACGTGCACCAGGTACCCTCATGGAAGGGTACCCGAGATGTATACCCATGTCAGCCATTAGAGTTGTCCCGCCGTCGATCTGGCCACCGTGCGATTCTTGTAGGAAAAGATGCTTCAAGACTTCAGGAACGCAAAGCCACGCTCAACATCGGAAACGGCCGACCACAACCTGGACACCAGTATCGTGGAATTCTTCCCAGCCTTGGCTAGTACCGGATTTGACAGTGTGAGACGGCCGAGGTAGGCGCGGCAGAGTTTTGGACGACGGGCAGCTACTCAGAGCGATGCGGCAGCGATGTAGGGATTAGCTCGAGATGTATATTATGTCCCGTGAAAAAAGGGGTTTGCTTTTTATTAGCACACGGAGTAATACACACGAACTACATGGCTAGCTGCATGTACTGCTTTTGAACTTTTGCGTGAATCTGTAGAGTCCTAACAACACACGATCATTACCAGCAAAAAAAACACACGATCGTCTAGATCTAGCGGGCACGGGCAGGACTCAATCTTTTCCGCATCTCTACGTGACCGGCTGAGCAGTTTCGTTGCATAAATCTCAGCCGGTTATTTCTATGCTTTCATGTTTACTTAATCCTAACCATCGGTTGTCCTGTACTTTAATTATATAATAGATAGATAGATAGATAGATAGATAGATATGATCTCGATCATGCTAGGAATCTCACAAGATCTAAACATGATAGCACAAGGAGGAGAGACTACCATCTAGCTGCTACTGCTATGTACACGTAGCCCAATGGAGAACTACGCACGCATCACTCTGGAGGCAGGCATGGTGTTGTAGAGCCCTCCGGTTATGATCTTCCCTCCGACAGAGTCCCGGGAAGAGCTTCAGAACCCTCCCAAACTAGGGTTGGTGAAAACGACGGCCTTAGATGTTTTCGTGGAAAAGTATTCGGGTGTTAGGGTTTTCGGGACAAGGAGAATATATAGGCGAAGAGGCGGCGCGAGGAGGCACCCGAGGCAGTGGGACGCCCCCCCGTCGCGGTCCCACCTTCTACCGCGCCGAGGTGGTATCTGGGCCCCCTGGGTTGCCACCTCGGCTGCCCTTTGGACTCCGTCTGCATATATTCGTAAAACTTATCTCCGTGAAATTTCATCCAATTCCGAGAATATTTCCTGACTAGTTTATGTGAAAAAAAAGACAAGAGAAAACAAGAGCTGACACTATGGCATCTTGTTAGGGTTTATTAGTTTTGTGCCCTACTTCGCTCTAGTCTCCTTGTTTGTTCTCTACCTGCGTAGTTTTCCTTGTCTGTGCCCTACCTGGCTGTTTGAAGTTTCGAACATGGCCATTTCCGTCTGGTCAATGGTTGACCGTTAACTTATGATGGGTGAGACCCATATGTCATAGATTTAGTAATTTCAGGAAAATGTTTAAATTTTTGAATTTTCGAATCTGAATCTGAGATTTGAACAGTGCAAAATTCGAATTTCAAGTTTCAAAACAAAAATGTGAAAAATATTCTGGATGTCAACAATGAATATTTATACTTGTGTTCAAAATTTGAGTGTGAAATATTGTATAGTTTGGTCTGTGTAAAAATGACAAATTTCTAAATCTGAGATCTAGATCTAGATCTAAATAGTGCAAATTTCGAAATTTTCAAGTTTCGAAATAAAATGTGTAAAAAATCCTGGATGTTGTTGATGATTATTTATACTTGTGTTCAAAATTTGAATGTGAAATATTGTATAGTTTGGTCTGTGTAAAAATAACAAATTTCTAAATCTGAGATCTAAACATTGCAAAATTAATTTTTCAAGTTTCGAAATTAAATGTGAAAACAATTCCGGATGTTGTTAATGATTATTTATACTAGTGTGCAAAATTAGAGCGCGAAATATTATGTCGTTTGGTCTGTGTAAAAATGACAAATTTGTAAAATATTGTGCTATACGTGAGTTGATGGCTGGCTGGCTAGCTCGTATACGTGAACGCCGCAGTGCTCGATTCACCTGCGTCCGATCTCACTTTCCACTCTATCGTGCTCAGCGTGAGCCGAGCGTCCTAAGGGGCAAGGTGTTACGCGAGAGAGGGGGTTTCTCCACGATCATGAGCCGTCGGACTATTGTCGAACACCTTGAGGGCGCGATCTGGGCATGCCAATGTTGACATCAGCATGTTCCCGCCGATTCCCAACCAATTGGGAAGCAATCTTTATATGTTTGTGTGCAGAACTGGATTTCCTACAGCTTTCTAGTTATACGGTTTAGCTAGTTTTGAACTTTCTCTATAGTGTTTTTGTGAAAAAACAGTTCGAGAACGACCTCCTCGTTCACTTTATCGGTCCACTTTATCGTGCTCAGGGTGAGCCGAGTGTCCTAATGGGCAAGGTTTGACGCGCGAGGGAGGGTTTCTCCGACGACCACGAGCGAGCGGCGCCGTCAGACTACTGTCGAACACCTTGAGGGCTCGATCTGGACATGGTCATGTCGGCATCAGCACGTTCCGGTCAATTACCAACAAATTAGGACACAATATTTATATGGTTGTGTGCCAAATTAGATGACCTACAACATTCTAGTTATACGATTTTGCTAGTTTTGAATTTTCTCTATTGTGTTTTTGTGAAAAACAGTTCTAGTCCGACCTCGTTGTCCACTCTATCGTGAACGGGCAAGGTTTGACGCGCGAGGGAGGGCTTCTCCGACGACCAAATTTTCATTTTGGAGTGACTAAGAAGGATGCAGGCTTAGTTTTTCATTTTCATGTTTTAAACATGTTTAAATGTTGGTCAAAGTTAGGTTTGACCAATATTTGAAGTAAGCATAAGAAATTCAAAAACAATAAAAAAACCTGCGCACATAGTCTTCTTATGTCATTCAAGTTGATAAACAAGGTCTATATACATTCAAACACAAAAATTAATGTATCTAATGTGATATCTCAAACTATGTTGTATGAAGTCAAGGATGAAGAGAAGGGGTTTCGGATTTGCAACATAAAAATTTCCAAAACCTCACCAAAGTTTCATTTTGGAGTGACTAAGAAGGATCCAGGCTTAGTTTTTCATTTTCATGTTTAAAACTTGTTTAAATGTTGGTCAAAGTTAGGTTTGACCAACATTTGAAATGAGCATAAAAATTCAAAAAAATCAAAAAAAAAAAAACCTGCGCACATAGTGTTCTTATGTCATATACTAATGAGTCAAGTTGATAAACAAGGTTTATATACATTCAAACGGAAAATTCATGTATCTAATGTGATATCTCAAACTATGTCGTATGAAGTCAAAGGTGAAGAGAAGGGGTTTTGGATTTGTAACATGAAAATTCATAAAACCTCACCAAAGTTTCATTTTGAAGTGACTAATAAGGATCCAAGCTTAGTTTTTCATTTTTATGTTTTAAACTTGTTTAAATGTTGGTCAAAGTTAGGTTTGACCAACATTTGAAATGAGCATAAAAATTAAAAAAAAATCAAAAAAAGAAAAACATGTGCACATAGTCTTCTTATGTCATATACTAACGATTCAAGTTGATAAACAAGGTCTATATACATTCAAACGAAAAATACATGTATCTAATGTGATATCTCAAACTATGTTCTATGAAGTCAAGGGTGAAGAGAAGGGGTTTTGGATTTGCAACATGAAAATTTCAAAAACCTCACCAAATTTTCATTTTTGGAGTGACTAAAAAGGATCTAGGCTTAGTTTTCATACTAGTGTTCGCCAGTTCGCACCCAGAGCACGCCATGGCGCGCCTAGAGCGCGTCGATCCAGAACACGCACTTAAGATGTTCGACAGAATTAGGACAACAAATATTACAAGTTTTCTCAAATGTTCACCCTCTTTTCTTGCTCTTTGTGTGACTAGATGGGGCTACGACCTTGCTCCGGGTGTTCTTTGCTGGATTTGGACCAGTTTGTGTCACGACCTCGCCGTCGCCCTTCTTGTGCTTCTTGGCTTGTCTATTCTTTTCTGGAACCGTTGTTGGGGCCAGGACCTTCCTCTTCTTTTCCTTCTTTTGCTTCTTTGTTGTTGGTGCTGGGTTACTTCCACGTTGCCCATTAGGACGATCGGCTCACCCTGAGCACGATAAAGTGGACCGCGAGGTCGGACTAGAACTGTTTTTCACGAAAACACTATAGAGAAAGTTCAAAACTAGCTAAACCGTATAACAAGAAAGTTGTAGGAAATCCAGTTCTGCACACAAACATATAAAGATTGCTTCCCAATTGGTTGAGAATTGGTGGGAACATGCTGATGCCAACATTGGCATGCTCAGATCGCGCCCTCAAGGTGTTCGACAATAGTCCGACGGCGCCGCCCGCTCGTGATCATCGAGAAACCCTCTCTCTCTCGCGTAACACCTTGCCCATTAGGATGCTCGGCTCACGCTGAGCACGATAGAGTGGAAAGTGAGGTCGGATGCAGGTGAATCAAGCACTGCGGCGTTCACGTATACGAGCTAGCCAGACAGCCATCAACTCACGTATAGCACACTATTTTACAAATTTTTCATTTTTACACAGACCAAACGACATAATATTTTGCACTCTAATTTTGCACACTAGTATAAATAATCATTAACAACATCCGGATTTTTTTTCACATTTTATTTCGAAACTTGAAAATTCAAATTTTGCACTGTTTAGATCTGAGATTTAGAAATTTGTCATTTTTACACATACCAAACTATACAATATTTCACACTCAAATTTTGAACACAAGTATAAATAATCATCAAAAACATCCGGGGTTTTTTTCACATTTTATTTCGAACTTGAAAATTTCGAATTTTGCACTGTTTAGATCTAGATCTAGATTTAGAAATTTGTCATTTTTACACAGACCAAACTATACAATATTTCACATTCAAATTTTGAACACAAGTATAAATAATCATCAACAACATCTAGGATTTTTTTCACATTTTATTTCGAAACTTGAAAATTTCGAATTTTGCACTGTTTAGATCTAGATCTAGATCTTAGATTTAGAAATTTGTCATTTTTACACAGACCAAACTATACAATATTTCACACTCAAATTTTGAACACAAGTATAAATATTCATTGTTGACATCAAGAATTGTTTTTTCATTCTTTTTGAAACTTGAAAATTCGAATTTTGCACTGTTCAAACCTCAAAGTCAGATTCGAAAATTCAAAAATTTAAACATTTTCCTGAAATTATTAAATATATGACATATGGGTCCCACCCATCAGAAGTTAACGGTCAACCATTGACCAGACGGGAATGGCCATGTTCGAAACTTCAAAGAGCCAGGTAGGGCACATATAACGAAAACTAAGCAGGTAGGGCAAACTAGAGCGAAATAGGGCATAGAACTAATAAACCCATCTTGTTAATAGGTTAGTCCTAGAAAATGCATAAAAATGATATAAACTATAAATCAAACATGTAGCATTTGGTATAAAACAAGAATGAAACATAAAAAATTATAGATATGTTTAAAACGTATAAGACCTATGTAATGGGGTTGGTTCGGTGGTTGGTTGTCGAGATGGTTGTCTCGCGGTAATGGTATTTCGTGTCGCATGTTAGTGTCGTCTCCTAGTGACACTTCGTGTTGTTGGGTTGCATATGTTGTTTGTGTGTGGACGTGTTTGAATTGCATAGGCGTCTAGATTATTCCTGGACACGTTGTGCCGCTTGGCACATGTACGGTTCTCATGTATTTGGTTGGTTTAGTTTTTTTTTCTTTTGTATGTAGGCTGTATTGAGCATATTGATTGCCACCATCCCTTGAGTTGTTCGTGCTTGCCTGGTTCTCTCATAGCTTTGGAGTGGTTCTTTTTTTTCGTGTCGGGTTTTCTCTATGCTTTTAATGTGGATTTTTTGTCCACTAGTCATTAACCCGTGCTACTGCACGGGCTAGCTATTCTGAAAACTCATGCTGCAAATTCTAAAGAAACATCCGACTACTTCGTTCAACACATAGACAGTTTAATATTGTTTTCTTTGAAATCTTGTAGAAACAGAACTTTGAAATATATGTAACAGTTTTTGAACTACTTATTATAATAGTGCGTGCCTGATATATAATATATTTTTGGTTCATATTACAAAACATGATAAAGTATCGATTAATATGCACTATTATAAAATTGTCACAATATAATAATTAGCTCATGCCTTTCTCTAGTTTTCGGTGATGGACAAATATCATTATATAGGTACATTTTATGCTTTTTAAGTTCGATGGCCATCGTGAAAGTGATTTCTCAAAAAGACACGTCAAAATCTTGGAGTCTGACATTTCAGATCTACTTTGCTTTTTCCACACCATAATCCATAAATCCCTTCCATCGCTACAAAATAGATGATTAAGACTACCTTTTTACTTGTGTTGTAATGCACTAATCCAAGCCAGTCCGACCAACTTTTGTGAAAGTTAACCAAAGTTGGATTTGAAGAACATTTCAGTAGGCGTTTCACCTATTTCAAAGATTTTACATGTGGCTTTCTTATTGCAAAAACTAATATACAGTGGCGAATCGGGTCATATACTATTGTATCTTAGTTTTAACCCTTCAAATATAAAGGCATGTCATATACTACTGTATATTAGTTTTTGACCCTTCAAAACGCAAAACCTACAGTCCATATGTTATAGCCCCAAAACAATACAATTCGAATCAGGTCTTTTGTGGGAATTGCACGTCAATTATTAGATGTCTAGATGCAAACAAAAATAATAAAGAAGGATGTAAACTGTACCTGAAACACGTCGGTCTGGTACCTGATGTGTCATCCTTGCTCACGCATCCGTTAGCACATTCTCGATGTCGAGTAGCCGTGATATACCTGGCCCTATTTATTGTCGCAATCGTGGCATATACCGCTGTATAATTGTTTCAATCCTCGAAATCAAAAATCGGCGCAATAGAAATATTAGCCAAAAATACAATTTTGATCAGCTCAGTGGTGAGAATTGAACGTTCAGCTGGTCATTATTAAATTGCTAGATGCAAACCGAAATAATAAAGCATGATGCAAACCATAGAACAAACATATCGACCTGATACTCGAAGTCCTTGTTAACGAATCCTCTATTGGCACATGATCAGCTCAGTGGTGAGAATCGAACGTTCAGCTGGTCATTATTAAATAGCTAGATGCAAACCGAAATAATAAAGCATGATGCAAACCATAGAACAAACATATCGACCTGATACTCGAAGTGCTTGTTATTAACGAATCCTCTATTGGCACATGTTGACCCGTCGAGTAAGCATGATGTACCTTGTCCAAATCCAATCTTGCATGTGGCATATACCGTATTATTCGCTCCATATCAAAATATAATACTTTCTAGTCTTTTTGACTTTGTCTAGATTCATTCCAAAATGAGTGAATCAACACACTAAAACATGTATATATCTGTACGTATCAGGACAGAAACAGAAAGTATAGAAAGTGTTATATTTTGATATGGAGTGAGTATATTTTTATTAACTCTCACAGTCCAGAAATCAGCAGTAGATATATTGGACCGAAAACAATACAATTTGCATCAGCTTTGTAATTCGAACTACACGTTGAACTGGTCAATTATTAAATAGTTACATGCAACAAATATAACAAAGCATGACGCAAACTTTACCTAAAATAGATCGATTCCCGATGTGCCATCCTGAGCATCTTCTTCATTGGTACTCCCTCCGTTCCAAATTAGATGTCTTCCATTTGTCCATATGCGGATGTATCTAGACATGGAAGACATCTAATTTGGAACGGAGGGAGTAGATGCTTGACAGGTCTTGTACTTCAAGAGTTGGCTCAACATGCAATTCTCGTCAACGATTGGCTGCCCAAGCTGGCCGGCCTGATTGATCGATTGATTGATCCGGTGCTTCTGTGCGAAGATAGGTCGATGCGCTAATTAATCTGCAGCAATCAGAAGAAAAAAACCACTATATATGGGCAGTGAAACGATTAGCAGAATTAAGTAAGATCAAGATGTGCTCTCCTCTCATCCATGTACGGAAGTGAATCACTCCCGCGCGCAGGCCTGCCATGCGATCTTACTGGCGTGTCAGCAATCCTCATTATGCAGCAAAATTGGTCTCCTAGCCAAGTACGGGGCCTTCGGACATTGCCTCCGTGGAGATGCACAATCCACATGTGATGCAGATTTGCCTCCGGGACTGAGCCAACTGCCATCTTTTGGCCGGAAGACATGAATTAATCAGAGTCTAATTAATATGGAGAATACGGGAATCGAACTCGCCACCAGATGGTGTTGGAGGATGATGCGCAACGCATCGGGCGATAGTTTAAATCCGACGGCTTTAGAAAAATTATGTTTAGATCGTACGGACAAAAACTGTTAATCTCTACGATTAACGTGGAAGCTCGTACGGTGCCTCCAATTAGTAAATATAAGATGGTTTCTTCGTAGTTTTATGTGTGCTTCATGTTTTTGTCACCATGGTATGTGATCCTGCGCGTGGTGGTGGTCGAGTTGGTAGGCTACCCCGGCTTGCTGGGCGTGGTCATGTGGTTGTGGGGCTGGTTTCACTGTTTGGGCACGTTCATTCACTTTTGCCTCATCATTCTTTGTTTGTTGTTGTCGCAGAGCATGGTGGTCGAGATGGACCTGGTGGTGCTCATGTTTTCTCTGCAACATTGTATGCGGTTACGCTTCTTTGTACCAGGGTTTCTGGGTTCTCCGACTGTTATTTCTTATGGTTGTGTTGCTGGTAATGTTCAATCTAGTCGACGGTCGCCTGGTTCATAGAGTTAGGCTGCTTCATTGCCATGTTTATTGGACACGCTTGTTCAATCTTCTTTGGTGTTTTATTTTATTTTGTTCGTCCTTCTTATCTTCGCGTGTATTGCTATGGTTCCACGGGTTCTTCTTCTTGGGGGACTCTTGATGATGTCGACATGTGGGTGTCGTCTTTCTATCACACACGGGAAGAGGCTTGTTTATGTTTCTGTGGGTTCTTTTAAGTACCGTTACACAACCTTTCTTTTTTTGTCTTGTTTGTGTTGCTTAGTGTGTTTGCAGTGTGTCACTGTCTACTTCTGCAAATGGTGCAATGCCTTTTCTGCCATCTTTGCGTCGTGCTTTTGCTCCACTAGTTGTTGTGATTTTGTTTGTGCCTTTGTTTTATGTTCATTGTACTCACTCCTCATATGTTCCTTCTCCTCATTCTTTGTATGCCTCGCTTATTTATTGCATGTCTTGCATTCAGCTTTATCCGGTTCCCTACCAGGCTTCATTGAATTAGCGGAGGCAACGATTCCTGTTGATTATGTTCATGGCTGACATGTGCTTTCTTTTTGGTCTTTTTGTGTGTGCGCTTTGGTTCCCACTGGTCGTGCCCTTTATTGCTGACTTTTATGTGCCTTCCTAGATGTTTGATGTTCACTCATATGTTTTTTTGTGCAGTATGGATGGCGACCGTATTTTTACTAGAAATTTGTCACC
>CAMZMU010000058.1:1454024-1615752 GCA_947311845.1 Poa pratensis | reverse complement strand
TGTTGTAGGCACACGGGTATTTCGGACAGCTAGTCCGGGGTTCCCACAAGACTTGGTATCAGAGCCATCCTGTCTGTAGGAGACCTTAGTTAGCATGGACGTCAGTTAGGAGAAAGCTATTTTTGGAAAGAAATATATCTACTTAAATTATTTTTATCTAAGGAAGCTAGTATAGCTTCACTCTTTTCACCTTCTCGAATTATTCTAAACCTTACCTCTTGTCTAAAGGTTTATCAAAAGTTTTTCTTTGTTATCTTGTCCCGTTCAACTTTATATATATTTGACGATGAACCAGGAGAGACCTTAGTACTTAGCAACCCGAAGAAAAAGAAGCTTCCTTCTCAGACCTCAACATCAAGGTGATTTTTATGCGAAGACGAAGGTCCGCTGCAATCTTCAAAGATTGCAGTGAATTCACGCCAAGGTTCCATACGAAGAATCTACCAAGTTTCAAGCTCAACCACATCAATCCACAAGGAGTAATGGCATGAAGATTTCAACAATCATAGTTGACCCAGACCCATAGGATCGATAGGATAAGCTCGTTTTACTTGAGCTACCCCCATCTTCCATGGTATTAAACGTCTGTTGGTGCTAAAAGTGCCTTGATTGATCCTTGCTTGTGTGTTTCATTTAGGTGTGTTGTTTTCCTGGTGTGTTCCACAAAACACGCCTTGCCGGGAGCCCAACGTAACCACACTTTTATCTCTTGCTTTATTTTTGACTGTTTGCAAAAACCTTTTTGCCCTGTTGGCCATAGATGCACTTTTTGTATCCTTTCAAAAGTCTGACTTAGAAAACCCTCCAGAAAATTTTCTCTAGTAAAAGGAGCAAGGTATGGATACTCTCTACTCCAACCGGGGGCCCAAGACTCTACGACCTTCTGCAAGACGGATAGCGGCCTTCATACGTCATTTTGTACAACCACATCCAGCCATCGAGAAAAGATGAAGATTCAAGACCCGACGTTAGATGACACTAGTCGTATCCCGTCGGACTAACAAAGAATATGAAAACTAACATAACTAACATAATTTATCTAACTTTAAATCTCTCATCTAACCAAATTTGCAAAATTACTAACTGCTTTTTTTCTAGACAAAGGAAAGAGGTGCCATAGGACGACTCAAAACTAGTTGGTAGAAAGGAGAACTTTAGGAGGATATAAGAGTGTTGAACTATAAGATTATTAGTCAAAAGGATCCCTTAAGAATCTAGTTGATGAGATCAAAATTTGGTGGATGTTGGCAATATCAAAAATTTGGGGTTTAGAATAGAAGTGAAAGCTTGGAATGGATCGATAAATTAATTGGGTTTGGACAGAGATGATATATTTGATTAATACTCTGGGGCTAACCAGTTGTGTCCCCAACCATTGGTGGTTATCTGGAGCTAGAAGACGTGACCCTTGATTTAAGGTTTAGAAATAAGGTGAAAGTTATTGGATTTTTAGGAAGCACTTGCTGATAAATGATGTTTGGATTGGTTAGAAGCAAGTAAATTAAGAAGAATACTCCGGTGTTGGAATGTTTAGGGTGATTCTTAGCGCAAATGACCTTTGTACTAATTTTATAGAATTATAGGAAGTGGTCAAAGATGAGTTAGCCAATGAGTAGATCGTTGTATGCAAGAAATAATTGGTGGGGGTTAAGTGAATGTTTATCGGATTCTAGGAATCAATATGACTTGGTCTAGTAGCCAGACATTCTAGGTGACAGTAGTTTTCAGAGCTTGTCACGCTCTGTTTGGATTATTCTTAGAAAGATCATTTATCTTTAATTATGAGATCAAGGCCCAAAAGTGTTGAGATAAAATCTGAATTTGGTTAGAAAGTGGGTCAATTCTTGATGATATGATCACATGATTGTTGGATGCTTTATTTAGCTTTGATGATATGGTCGTGGGAAAATGACAACCTGAAGGAGTCAGATATTATGAGATATGCCTATCTAGGGGGAAAAAATCAATCAAGAAATAATTGGTGGACCACTACGATTTTGTGATAGAATGTAATGGGAAGACTATGCCTAAAAGGTTTGATGGGTATCCGATAGATTGAACTATACTATGATAAAGAGTTTATGCCCGAGGAAGATGATGGTGGATTAATAATTTTTAGCTTGGGCAAGGACCATGTTTCAAATTAACTAGTTGATAGTAGTGGCCTTACCAGAGATATTGGAATGGTATTTTCAAAACTCGAGAATTATAGGCCTATGTAAAGTTGGTTGTTTAGGATCTTAGGTATAATAAGTTTGATGTTTAAAGTATGGTACCCAACTCCCTTGAAAACTAACATAAGCCCTCACACAAAGTTCTCCCGGAAACCCTAACTATTCTGGTGCACTCTAACTTACATGTGAAGACACTTGCGAAGCTTCGTGAAGACCCAGACCCAAAGAAGCATTCCACGACCAGCCTTTTTCCGCCAAGCCGAAGGAAGAAAGGCGTGAAGAAAATCTACCGGGAGTCGCTAAGGAAAATCGAAGGGGGAAGAAGCAACTGCAATTGGACGTCAACAACCACCAAACAGGCTGAGAAACAAATAGAAGCTTTTAGCATCTCTCTTCTAACTAGAAACCGGAGAGAGTCAAGTACACAGATGATTGCGTGGATCACACGTTCGTTGGGAGACCCCAAGAGGAAGTATGAAGCAGTGTAGCAGCAGTTTCCCTCAGTATGAAACCAAGGTTTAATCGAACCAGTAGGAGCAAGAAATCACTTCTGAAGGTTGTCAGTGGCGCGCTGACGTGGAACCTGCACACAACACAATCAAACTACTTTGCCCCAACGAAACAGTGAGGTTGTCAATCTCACCGGCTTGCTGAAAACAAAGGATTAACGTATGGTGTGGAAAACAGTAGTAAATTGCATAGAATGAAAAGGAACAATGTTGGCAACTGGTTGTATTATCAGTGTAAAAGAAGGACCGGGGTCCACAGTTCACTAGTGGTGTCTCTCCATAAAAGATAACTAAACATGTTGGGTGAACAAATTACAGCTGGGCAATTGACAAAATATTGAGCGCATGACAATGCATATATATGACATGATGATTACTATGATATTCATGTGGGCATTACGACAAAATAGATAGACCGTTATCCAACAGCGTCTATGACTAATAATCCACCGCCAGGTTGTCATCCGAGTTCCCGTTGGTATTAAGTTGCAAGCAACGGATAATTGCATTAAGTAATGTGCGTAATGTAAACAAATGCATTAACCTAACGGCGCACCCTTAAGCTAAGCATCGGTTATTTTATCCCTAGTGGCAACAGCACATCCACAATCTTAGAAGTTATTGTCGCTCTCCCAGATTACCGGAGGCATGAAACCCACTATCTAGCATAAATACTCACTCTTGGAGTTACAAACATCTACTTGGCCAAAACATCTACTTGTAACGGAAAGCATGCAAGATCATAAATAACATATAAGATAGATGATAAGCAACTTGACATAGTATTCAATATCATCGGATCCCAGCCAACATAACATGTAACATTACAATAAGTGATCTTGATCATGATAGGCAGCTCACAAGATCTAAACATGATAGCATAAAGTGGAGAGACAACCATCTAGCTACTGCCATGGACCCGTAGTCCAAGGATGAACTACTCACGCATCACTCCGGAGGCAGGCAATGGTGATGTAGAGCCCTCCGTGATGATTCCCCTCTCGGCAGGGTGCCGGAAGAGCTTCTGAACCCTCCCGAGCTAGGGTTGACGGCGGCGGCGTCTCTGGAACTTTTCGTGGATAATGGCTCGGGTCTTTAGGGTTTTCGCGACGGGGGGAATAAATAGGCGAAAGGGCGGCGGCTGGAGAGGCTCGTGGGGCCCACACCACCCCACGGCGCGGCAGGGGGGCCCGCGCAGCCCATTGTGTGGTGCCTCGTGGCTCTCCTCCGTCTCTCCGTTGGACTATGTGTTCGTGTTGGAAAAATAGGAGGTTCTGTCCAAGTTTCGCCCAATTCCGAGAATATTTCCAGACTAGATTTTCTGGAATACAAAAACAGCAGAAAACAGGAACTGGCATTGCGGCATCTTGTTAATAGGTGATGGTCCCGAAGAGCAAGGCTTTGATACCTGCAAAAATAAACGGATTAGGTTGAGACTCCAAGTGCAGAGTGTATAGTAAGTGGAAGACAGTTTTCCCCACGAGGGTGACTCGAGGGTTTAATATCGAACTCTCGGGGAATCTGAAGTGGTAGATTTATCTTCTTATCCTTCTTTTGGTTACTTACAAAACAAGGTTAGATGTTTTGGTCCTCAACCTCACCTGTGATTGTCAAGCACAAGGTGTAAGAATGATATCAGGATAGTTATGCAATGCAAACAAGAAATAAATATGCAATGATGGTGGATGCAATGATAAATGATATTTTTGGGTTTTTGAATGATGTATGCAAGATGAAAAGTATTTTTGTATTTTCGGATTTAATGATGGCTGAAAATAGAAAAGTGGTATATGGTGTTGGAAAGGTGTTTCTTATGATTAAAAATACTGGGGTTCATGGTTTCACAAATGCACTCTCTCTTTATAAAGTGGTAGACAATGGAACACACAAAGTTAACATATGAGATTGCAACACAGGGTTTGATAACAAGTCACTTAGATATATGGGCATCACGTCCTAACATAGAGATCTTTTGGTTATTAACCTCTCTTATACTCCACCAAGATGCGAACTAAATCATAACACCTCAGTAATTAAGATAACTCAGAGTATAGCATTAAGTATCATGACATGAAGTGAAAATAAGAACATGCTAGATCTAGTCATGGAGTAGTGGCAATGGTCACGCCCACATCCCCGGTAGCATGGTATTTTAGTTTATCCCTAGTGAGTAACAAAGTAAGGGAAAGATACCAAAGTGGATCGCAGAACTTTCTCTCACGTTCACTGCACTAGCCACCCCCCGTTACTCCAACTAATGCACACGTTCCCCCACACACGCTCTCATAAACATGCTTGATCAAAACAAGTAGACAAGAACGGGGTACATAATATGCATCTATACTCATAACTGAAACAAACATTGCTAATTAGTGAAGCTCAAGAGAGGAGAGATACATAAGTTACTTCCACAAACCCATAGTCCAGAGGTGGACTACTCCCTCTTCATCATGGAGACGGTGGAGAAGTCGATGGAGGATGGAGACCACGCCGGCAGCGCCCCGCCGGAGTTTTCCCCCTCCAATCTGCAGCTCCTGATCTCCGTTTCGGTGTTTCTGTGTTTGTGCGGCGCTCCTTCCAGAGAACGTCGGGGGACCTTTTTTATAGGCGTTTTTAGGTCAAGACTATGTCGGTGGAGCGAAGATCGACGGCAACGGAGCCACGAGGGCCAAACGGTGGGCCCACGCGGCCACAGTACCTGGCCGCGTGGGCCACCCCCGTTTGGTCCTCGGCCTCCGTTTGTTCGCTTCCTTCGCCCACAGGTCTTCTTCCTTCCAAATATTGACCCCGTAAATTTCCAGGTGATTTCGTTGACGTTTGGGTCCCTGAAACATTAAAATAAGAAAACGGGGTTTTCTGCCTGTGCAGGGTTAATTCCATAAAAATAGGAAATAAATGAATATTCCAAAATCATTATAAAACATTGATATAACCCTTATATGATGCAAATATGATTGGAATATAAGCAATTAAAGTGCAAAGTTCATGTATGCATTTTACATGCATCAACATCCCCAAGCTTAATCCATGCTCGTCCTCGAGTATGAAGATGATAAAACTAACATGGACTTTGCAATTTAATACTTAACAATGAATATCAAAGATGATTACTATTGCTACATATAGTCAAATGATTCATTCTTCAAAGGAGTAGCAATATGCAAATAGTTTATGAAGTGATATCAAGTATTCAAGACAAGGATGTTCATTGATAGTTCACAAAGTGTAACATGTAGCAAGTAATATGGAACACATGTATGCATAATGATAAGTAGAACATCCTACAATGGTCATAGAGTGTAGATGAAAATCTGAATATGATAGGTGTACACTTTGGAAAGATGTATATGTGAGTAGAGGTAAAGCATGCATAAGTTTCATCCAACTTCCAAACTCTTCTACTTAAGTTAATGATTGCAATAAGGTATTCATTGGTGTCAAGCTCTCATTGCCCCTATCATAGCATCTTGAATGATTAAGGTTAAAGTGAAAGCAAATATGAGTAGTGTGCTTGATAAAGAATGGGTTGAATGTCTCATGCCCCTTGAATACAAGTACTTACACCATGTGTTACTCAACTTGGGAAACAAAGCAAGTTCAATTAAATATCATTGTAAGCATAATAGTATCATCAAGAGCGTCAACTGGGGTACCTCTTGTCCCAAGATATGGAACAAGCCCATATCAAAATGACAAGACAAACAAACAAAATGAACAATCTCAACACCCTTTTTATTTACCATTTGGAATAGTTTTTTATTGCAAGGTGTATCACAGAAGGTTCACCATAGTATGTAAGTAAATTTCCACCATGAATGATGCATGGCTTAGATTAGCGGCCCAGGCGTCTCTCTAACCATTTACACAAACTCATTTAAACTCACTCTATTTCCACATTTATTTCAACATGATAAGCATCCATAGACAAAAGCACATGATATCAACTAAATGAGATGAAGACGTGTTGAAAGCTTGCCATGTGACAGCACATATGGGCTAACTTCCAACCCAAAACATTCATCAAGCCACAAACATCATAATCTTAATCACAATGGGTCAAGTTTTATTATGCAAATAAAAGAACATTGTGCATCAAGTTCGTGAGAGCTATATAACCAATTTTTTCCATTGCAATCAATAACATAAACATTTTCATTCAGAGGTAAGATAACACAAACAACATGTTAAACATACTCGGAATAGCATAAAGCCAATAGGTAGATATGGTGGACTCACTGGAATAACTTTGGTTGAAGGTGTTGGAAACAAGTTTTTGCTTGTTGGAGTTTTTGGGCTAGCAAAAGGGAGAAAGTTGACCATCTAGATGCATGCATGAGTGTCCATAGAACTAACTAATCCATGTTAAACCAAGTGAAATAACAATCAGCACCAAAACATGAATAAGTGATAGCTCTACAAAAAGAATTTGCAAACTATTACTCATAAACAAGCTCATGAATCATGCAACTATATGTATCATTAAAAATCAAGTCAAACATCCCTTTTCCCAATCTTATAAAAGCATCCAACATATTTCAACCCATATTTCCAGTAGCTCTCTCATATATTGATAGTGTGGTGGTCTCTCAAGACTCAAACAAAAACAAAAAACGACGCTCCAAGTTTATGCGATAAAGTGTTTCGATCGAAAAACAGAAGTTGGACGTGTGCAAACCGAGAGTGTGTAGGTCCAGCGGGGTTGTCTTCACATCCCCAAGCTTATGGTCTTCACCATCCTTGGATAGCTCTTGGTGCATCTCCTCCAATCCCTGTGAAAAAACTTCAAAACACCGTTTCTCCCATCTCTTTTCTGTGGGGTGCATTAATAGTGATAAACAAATAGGTTCTTGCTGCATATAATCCTTGAACAAAAATTCATATGACATGTCCAGAAAGTGTATAATGTTGTATGCCTACTCATAAACTCAATTGGATCAAAAAGATTCAACTTAAAAGCTCAAAGCATTCAAACAAAATGGGACAGAATCTGTCCAGAAAAACAGCAGCAGCAAAACGTATTTTTCTACCCTACCAAACTTTCTCGAAAAATTCCGAAAAATTCATGCATACAGAGGATGAAAAGTTGCAACTACAGTTCAAATATGAGCTCATTCGGAGTTACAGAATAAGAATTAAAAATCATACCGTGCACTGATTCGTGCAGGAATAAAATCTCCGAACGCAAGATAAGCAACTTTTTCAAACCAAAAAGGGTAAAACTTGGCACTTTATTGAAAACTCCAGAACCTAACTAGACCAAAATCTCTTGTTACAGCAAGAGGACACAAAGAAAAATCACACATAAAAATAACCGGGTTGCCTCCCGCAAAGCGCTTTCTTTATAGCCATATAGCTAGGCTTCTTTGTTGTTTTATTGTGGACGAAGCTCATGAGGGAGCTTGAACTTTGGTGGTTCCCTCTTCCTTGGAAAGTGTTCCATGCACTTCTTGTGTGGAAACTGAAACTTTACATTCCCTTCCTTTGAATCAATGATAGCACCTGTGGTACGAAGAAAAGGTCTTCCAAGAATAATAGGACTAGAGGTTTTATTCCCCATATCCATGATTAGAAAATCCACAGGCACAAAAGTCATATGTAACTCTACCATAACATCACTTACTTTTCCCAAAGCATGTTTAATAGAGTCATCAGCAAGTGCTAGTTCAATAGAGCATTTTTCAAGATTTTTCAATTCAAGCACTTCATATAGTTCTTTAGATAAAACAGAGACACTAGATCCTAGATCAAGTATGGCATGGTGTGTCTCTTTTCCAATAGTTACTAGTACCTTAGGTATCCACATATCCCCAAGCTTAGGTGGTATCATAGCCTCTTGGTTGTACCTAGCAATCTTTTCTTTCAAGACATGATTAGCAATATAAGAACCAAAACCTGCTTGGTTAGTGTTGATGGAAGGATCACTTGCAAATTTTTGTAAGATAGATATTAATTCATGCAAGCTACAATTTTCTAAGTCAAGCAAAGGATCCTTGACTTCATTAAGCATTTTAACTTCCTCAACTTCTTCCCAAGCAAGATTCTCATTCCTTTTCTTTAAAGCAAGATTCAAGGCTATTAGGAGGTCATCCTCCTCTTCAACATGATTCTTAATATCCCTATCTAAAGGTTCCAGCATAGAAGATATTCTTTCATTCAATTCCCTAGTCAACTTCTTTTTAGACTTGGCATATTCAATATTGTTTCCATTTTCAAAGAGATTCCAGAAAGAGTGTTATTTGTCTTTTTCATCCTAGACTTGGTATGAAGGATAAATGAATGCAAATCATTTTTAGTAGGATAGTCCTCCACATAAGTTTGTAGACATAAAGTTGACCTATCCATAGAAGCTTTTAGTTGTTTGATCCCAGTTTCATATTTGGATTCTATAGAATTCCCAAATAAATTTTCCATCAAATTATTAGCATGTGAGGGATTTCCAGAAGCAAATTTTCCACTAGTCAATGAGTCTAGAAAACATTTCGACCAGCCATCTATACCTTTATAGAAGTTTCTTATCACAGTGGCAGGAGTATATTTAATGACACCATTTTTACTAGTGTCCTTAATTCTATACCAAGCATCCATCAATGACTCTCCATAGTATTGACCAAAGTTGTTCATTTCAGCACTAGGATTCATTTTAGCAAGTTTTTTTTTGGTATTTTTAATTTTTTATGCAAAACTGAAATAAATATGATATGATATGCAATGACACTAACAAAACAATAAATTGCTTTGTAAGTAAAGATGGATAAGATGGTGCTCACGTAGGTGCAACCTCCCCAAGCTTAGGTGTTAGCACAAGTTGGTGACGTTGACTTTGTTGTGAGATGAATGCGATGATGCACACCCTTGGATAAATCTCTCAGCTACGATTCCCCGGCAACGGCGCCAGAAAACGTCTTGATGTCCCGAAGAGCAAGCTTGATACCTGCAAAATAAACGGGATTAGGTTGAGACTCCAAGTGCAGAGTGTATAGTAAGTGGAAGACAGTTTTCCCCACGAGGGGTGACTCGAGGGTTTAATATCGAACTCTCGGGGAATCTGAAGTGGTAGATTTATCTTCTTATCCTTCTTTTGGTTACCTACAAAACAAGGTTAGATGTTTTGGTCCTCAACCTCACCTGTGGTTGTCAAGCACAAGGTGTAAGAATGATATCAGGATAGTTATGCAATGCAAACAAGAAATAAATATGCAATGATGGTGGATGCAATGTAAATGATATTTTTGGGTTTTTGAATGATGTATGCAAGATGAAAAGTATTTTTGTATTTTCGGATTTAATGATGGCTGAAAATAGAAAAGTGGTATATGGTGTTGGAAAGGTGTTTCTTATGATTAAAAATGGACTGGGGTTCATGGTTTCACAAATGCACTCTCTCTTTATAAAGTGGTAGACAATGGAACACAAAGTTAACATATGAGATTGCAACACAGGGTTTGATAACAAGTTACTTAGATATATGGGCATCACGTCCTAACATAGAGATCTTTTGGTTATTAACCTCTCTTATACTCCACCAAGATGCGAACTAAATCATAACACCTCAGTAATTAAGATAACTCAGAGTATAGCATTAAGTATCATGACATGAAGTGAAAATAAGAACATGCTAGATCTAGTCATGGAGTAGTGGCAATGGTCACGCCCACATCCCCGGTAGCATGGTATTTTAGTTTATCCCTAGTGAGGTAACAAAGTAAGGTAAAGATACCAAAGTGGATCGCAGAACTTTCTCTCACGTTCACTGCACTAGCCACCCCCGTTACTCCAACTAATGCACACGTTCCCCACACACGCTCTCATAAACATGCTTGATCAAAACAAGTAGACAAGAACGGGGTACATAATATGCATCTATACTCATAACTGAAACAAACATTGCAATCTCAAACATATATTAACTCATAAAGATCCACCACAAAGGTATTACAACGGTGACCGTAATCATGTTCAGCAGCTCATACGGTGCTAATTAGTGAAGCTCAAGAGAGGAGAGATACATAAGTTACTTCCACAAACCCATAGTCCAGAGGTGGACTACTCCCTCTTCATCATGGAGACGGTGGAGAAGTCGATGGAGAAGATGGAGACCACGCCGGCAGCGCCCGCCGGAGTTTTCCCCTCCAATCTGCAGCTCCTGATCTCCGTTTCGGTGTTTCTGTGTTTGTGCGGCGCTCCTTCCAGAGAACGTCGGGGGACCTTTTTTATAGGCGTTTTTAGGTCAAGACGATGTCGGTGGAGCGAAGATCGACGGCAACGGAGCCACGAGGGCCAAACGGTGGGCCCCACGCGGCCACAGTACCTGGCCGCGTGGGCCACCCGTTTGGTCCTCGGACCTCCGTTTGTTCGCTTCCTTCGCCCACATGTCTTCTTCCTTCCAAATATTGACGCCCGTAAATTTCCAGGTGATTTCGTTGACGTTTGGGTCCCTGAAACATTAAAATAAGAAAACGGGTTTTCTGCCTGTGCAGGGTTAATTCCATAAAAATAGGAAAATAATGAATATTCCCAAAAATCATTATAAAACATTGATATAACCCTTATATGATGCAAATATGATTGGAATATAAGCAATTAAAGTGCAAAGTTCATGTATGCATTTTACATGCATCATAGGTTAGTCCCAGAAAATGCATAAAAATGCTATGAAGTGTATATAAAACATGTAACAATTGGTTAATATCAACATGGAACATCAGAAATTATAGATACGTTTGAGACGTATCAACAGACTGACGCATCCTAAGGACAACGCGTCCCTATCTGCGACCCTCGTAAGGAGACAATATCAGGAAGTGATATATGCACCGACCCAAGCACCGAGGAATGACACCCAAGACGAAGATCGTCAAGCTACCTCGGAAGAACAATGCCTCCAAGTCAACTCCAGCTGCAACCTTCAGGATAAACCTTCAAAAACCCCTTTTTAAGTGGGGAAGACCTGCAATAGGTATACAAGAACGTGGTAATAATTAGTTCCCTGCGCCTTAGCCTTGTAGTATCTGGAAACAACCAACCAAGACTATCCATCCGAGTCAATCGTCAAGTCAACCCCATCATCAAGGATCTGAACTCAGCATGGAAGTTTATCGACAAAGAAAGCCTCGCATCATCAAGTTGTCAAGATCTCACATGGCAACCTCGCTTAAGAAGCATCGACCTCGGAAGTATAGCCAGCCCAAAACCCGTACCCTCGTACTCCCCTGTTACCCACCTAGCAAATCTCGAGGACGAGATTTATTTTAAGGGGGGAAGGATCTGTCACATCCCAAAGTTTGGAGCTAAGAAAAACTTAGTTTTACAAGACCCAAAATTCAGAACCAACAAAAACTTTTTGAAATGTTTCACTGATGATTGTGTTTTCCTTCCCATTGCTATGTTGGACCTTGTGTGACTTGTTGTTTAAGTTGCTTGACTAGTAAATATTAACCTAAGAACCCAACCTAAGTAAAAATATATTAGACTTTGGTGATCATGTTATGACAAGAAAATATTCCATATATCTTTTCCATTCTTATTTCTGGCTGAAGTCCATTTCAATGATACTTGGTTTAGTAACAACCAAAACTAATACCCATTTTTTGGGAAAGTAAAAGTATTTCCAAAATTATGTGTTCCCAAAATTATGGAGATATATATGTTATCTCCTACCTATTTTTCAACCTTGGTATTTTGCAGGTGTATACAACTCCCATTTAATAAGCTCTTATTTTCACTCCATTTGAAAATAACACTAGTGGGAAATATATTACCCCACATATTTCCTTTCTCAAATATTTTTGAAAACTATTAAGTTATGAGTGGAGATATTTCCTAAACATCATCTGTCATAATTGGGTGTGGTCACTTTGTCACAATATAGTATTGTTAATTATGGAAGTTGTGGTATGATTAATTCTTGTGGTTTGATTTGTGTGATCTTGGCTGTGTTGTTGACCTTTTATGTTTGTGTTGCTTGTGTGGTTAATTAATCGAAGTTTGCTTGAACACAAGTTAAAACATGCTTGACCACAAATTTGGAAGGTGACTAAAACAAAACAAGAAAACCAAAATTACTCACACACTTAAAATAAAGTCCTGATTAAAAGAAATGATCTTATTTAAATTCCTCCCTCTCCCTATTTCAATATTTTGTCAATATAATTATTTTATCTTATAAAATTCTAGGAATGAGGGGAAATAATAATCATCTCACTTCCAGATCACTCCCTCCTCAAAGAAATATAAATACCAATTAAAAATAATTCAAATGTGAAATTCTATTTTCTTCTCCTTAAATCCTAGGGTCTATTAAAAACCCTATTTCTAAACACTCCAAAAATCTAGTAAAATTTCAGGAGCCTTCTACCACTTTGCTTAAGACAACCTCATCTTCAAATCACTGAAATTCACAAATAAAATTGGTTCAAACATTCTGTCGAGCACCTTGTGTGCATGAACCCTAGCTTTTCAAATCCATCTCGATTTCAATCAAATTTCTCCTAATTTCGGGGCCCTCTTCTCTCTCTCACTCCTGCAAAGAGGAAGCACTCGAGTCCCAGCGTTTTGGACGCTTCCTATTGTCTCCACCTCCCTGTCTCTCTCTTCTCTCCCCTCTAGTTCCCGTACCGCTTGTGAGAGAGGAAGAAGGAGGCCGTGCAGACGCCCGCGTGCGCGCCACCGTGCTGTCACCCCTCTCCTCTGCCGAAGGAAATAGGCCACATGCGGTAATGCACCTCTGCCCTGAACCAAGCTTATCCAGTGGCAGAACGCCATGGCTGGACACCGAAGGCGTTCTTCGCCACCTCAGCGCTCCAGCACGCACGCCTCGCCCTGGCCACTCCCCAGCCTCCCCGTGACCCCGTAGACATGCTCTTGTCATCGCCTCTGCCCCACACGCCGTCAGTCGCCATCGAACACCTACGGTACACTGTGGTCACCGCACGGCAGTGAGACTTCTCGCCCACACCTCGCTCCCTCTCCTCGCCCTAGTGCACGCCCTGTCCCTCGGTGACCCCACGACACAGCCCAGCACAGCAAATCGTCGGCCCGCGCTCTCTCCACCTCTGCCCGTGCGTGACGTCCACCGTGCACCACTCCCTCTCGGACATAAGGCCACAGGCCCTCCCCCGTTCCCATTCCCTGTCCAGTACACTTCCTCGCCGCCCTCTTTCACCTCGAGAGAAAGAGAGAGCTAACTCGTCCTCTGCCAGCGAGGAACATGAGATTTTCATCTCGGTTCTGTGAGCTTGCAGAGAAGGATGCCGTCGCCTCTGACCTCCATTCTTCGCCATTTTCGACTCGTCGTGCTTGCCGTGTCTGTATCTAACTCCTCCGTCCTCCCTTTTCTTCCCAGGGTCCTTGCCACGCCGACGCCGTCACCGACCCGTGGAAGCCGAGTTCGTCCTCGCCGCTGAACCAAGACTCACCGACAGGATCTTCTGCCGCAAACCGACCTCCCCTGGACCTCCGCATCCCCCTCCGACCCACGGAGACCTCATGCATGCACCCTAGGTGAGCACGCCATCCTCGCCGAAGGCTCCATGGCCGCGTCTTGCGCCCGTGCACGTCGCAGAGAAGACAAAGACGGCGAGCCGTCGATCTCTGAATCGACGGTCCAGTTTGAACCCTGCCAAATCTAATCTCGGCCATTGATCTCTGGCTCAACGGTGACTTACCATTTCGCCTCGCGCGCGCGTCAGCGCAAGCAGATGGGCCGGCCCGGCTCGTCGCGGCTGTGACTGAGCCAGATCTAGCCCATTTAACTTTTTCCTGTTATTTCTTTTCTGTTTATAAAAACCTGTTAGATCTGCTCTAGGTTTTAAATCACCATTTAATCCTGTGCTTGCAAATTGAGTCATTCAAATTTTGTAGAGTACTTATGTGTTTTCTTAAACATGCAGCACTGGTGTATTGCAAAAATATGAGTTTATGTGTTGCCTAGATTTAATCTTGTAAAAGATGTCTGTTTCACTAAATATTGGATATCTAGGGTTTTACAAATCCAAATTTTGTAAACCAAAATTTCCTGGATAGCCTGAAGTGATACCTTTCCAGATCTGTTGGTCTTGCTTGCACATGAGGTCTAAAACAAAAGTTCTATTCTTTTTACTAAAACCACCAGAGAGTATTTTGGTGATTTTTGTAGATTTTTGTGAAATGATTTTGGGAGCAAATCCAAGTTTGCTAGGTTCCTAGTGTTTCACTTTATCATATCCTAGCTGGGTGTAATGTTTTTGTCGGAGAATGACTCCCACGAAACAGGGATGGTCAAGCTCACGAAGAGAGTTCGTGTAAAGGGCTGAACACGTTGGTCAAAACCACCCTCAACCTGCACGGCGACGGTGCTCGTCGAGCATGAGGAGGGACATCATGACAGAGATGAACACCAGCCCGTACCCAGGTTCACGGCCCTCGTGTGGAGGTAACACCGCTACTCCTGCTTGTCTGTATTGCACTGCTTATGGACGTTACAGTACAATGAGCTTGCCGAGGGCTCTCTTTTGGCAGTGGTGTGCACAAGGAAGGGGAAACAGTGGTCTTCTTCTTCCTTGCGCGTAGGTAGCTAAGCTAGAATGAGAATGCGATCCTTTGCTACGGTGGTGCACCTCCTCCTTTTATAGGCGCCCCGGGCTCTTCCCTGCGCTTGCTCGGTGGAAGGGCTACCACATGGCGACAGAAGGGGGAGCACGGTGCACCGCAGCCCAGCTGTCCATGGGCGTAGAGCTGATGCCTGTGACAGAGAAACCACCGTCCATGCAGGACGGCCAGCTGGGGTTGCAGAGGAACGTGGGGGTGCCCACGGTGACGTTGGCCGTGGAGCGTAGCGCCGGCCGGTCCCCTTATCACCAAAGAGGAAATCCTTGTAGTCGGTGCGGATGGCGCAGCTTTGTTGACTCCTTTAATCACCAAAATGGCAACTGCGGCGTCGTCGTCACCGCGCGCAGAGGCGCGCGTCACTCTGCGGCCGCTGCAGAGCCCATGTGCGCTCTGCAGAAGGTTGCTTTGCAGCGAAGGAATCCCCACGAGGGCTGGGATGCCCTGTGGAGGATTTGGCGTTGACCTCTCTCCAGGGAGATCACCTTGAAGAGGGGGCAGCAGTGAGGAGGGCCTCCGCAGGCCTCTGCTGCCTCCAAAGCCCTCACGAGGCGATTTGCCTCGCGAGTCTCTCCAAGCCGTAGGCTTGGTCCTTAGCGAAATTTGGCCATCGAGTGTCGAGGGCCGTGGATGACAGGCCCAGCGCACCCTGGTTCTCACTGGGCCGACAGTAGCCCCCGGGCCCATGATGGGCATGATGTAGTCCAGTGGACGCAGGCGAATCGTCATGGGCCCAAAGTGTCCGGCCGGCCGAGACACGTGTAGGGCAGTTACGCCGCGACGACACGTTCTCTTCGGAGATGATGGGCGTAGTGGGCGGACCCACCATGTCTTGGTAACTGCCCTGAGGTGATATAAAGCCTGCAGCGCCGGTTCAGGCAGCAGTTACTGCATCATTTGCGCCCCTGTCTCCTTGCTCTTGACTTCTGCGCTTCCTTGTCCCCGACGCTCTTCCTCCTTCTCCGAGCTTCTCCGCCGCCCTTCCTTCATCGACCATGGGTCCTAAGAAGGATAAAGCGGCGATGGTGAACGAGCCTGCTGAGGCGCAGCAGGAGGACGAGTTCACGCGGCGCTGGTGGGGACCCGCATCCACATGGCGGAGGCGCTGGACAAGATCAGGCTGATGGCCGGGCAAGAACAACGAGCACGGCGCCAGCGTTCTCAAGGCGGCGCGCTTTCGCAAGCTCGTGGCGGGGCTGTACCCATTTTCTTCCAGACCATATTTGCTGGTCTGGTGCCACCATTTTCCCTTTCCTGGAGGAGGTTCTGGCCTTCTACCAGATCCAGCTTCTGCATCTGCACCCCAACTCCATCTTGATCCTCGCCATTTTCGCATATCTTTGCGAGGCGTATTTGGGGGTGATGCTTCCGTGGCCTTCTTCCGGAGCTTCTACGCGCTCCGCTCCACGGCGCCCGGCGAGCGGTCTGGTTGCGTGTCCTTCCGCATTGCGGATGGATGGGAGGCATCTACATCCCCATGTCCTGGGACGGCGACAAGCCCGTCACGGGTGACGAAGAAGGTGGACGATTTCCGCCAGCGGTGGTTCATCGTGGACGCCAAGACGCAGAGCTCCTTCTTCGACGTCCTGAGGCGCCGCCGCTGAAGAACTCGAACTGGTCAAGCGCGGCCTTCCAAAGCCCGAAGATTGCTGACTTGGTCGCGCGCATGAGGCTCGTCCGCGAAGCTGGCCTCACGGGGCAGATGGTTGCTGAAGACTTCGTGAGGTGCCGCATCGCTCCTCTCCAGAAGCACACGAAGCCGGCGTGGATGTACTCTGGCCCGGCGGACCCGATGCGGCTGCACTGCAGCTCCCACACCCCCGACGTCATTGCCTCCATCATGGGCATCCTCTTCACTGCCCCAGAGGTTCCTGTGCCGCGCAGTGAGCTCGCGAGGCCCTCCATCAGATTACTCCGAAGAAGCGCCTCGCGATCCTGGAGCTGATGCCGGAGTTCACCCCTCAAGGTTTGGCGGGGGAGGAGAAGAAGGAGGCTGCGGCGCCCGTGGTGGAAGAGGACTGGGCCACGGAGTCACCCGCCGCATCTGACGCCGATCTGGGCGTCACCTCTGGAGGGGCGAATCCCTCGGCAGGGGAGGCGAGCTCTTCGAAGCCTGCGCCTCCTGAGGAAGAAGTTCTAGAGATCTCGTCCAGCGGGACGAGGATTTCCTTGTGGTCCCTTCGCGCCAGGCCGCGGAGGGGAGGAAGACAGCGACAGGGAGGCCGCAGCAGGACGCTGCGAGCCCCGCTCCAAGGCTATTCATGACAGGACCGCCAGGGATCCAGCGGGCACTCCTCTCAAGAGGAAAGCCGAGACTGCTCCTGAGGGGTCCGGCGCCGGTGCGCGTCGTCGTGGCCGTGGCGGTCGTCAAACATGGTGTGGGTTGACTCCCGCGCCAAGACATCTGGGTAAGGATTGACTCCCTTGTCTGTTTTCACTTCTTATGAAAATACCCTTGTTCCCCTCTTGAAGACCTTTCTTGCTTGCTTGTCAGGGATTTGGTGACGGCGAAGCGCCGTAGGCTCCGCAAGGCTGCGGAGGTGCGGGGCGCCGCCACGACAACCGCTGAGGGGCCTGTGGAGCCCTCAGCTGAAGAGGTTGCCAGGCCCGTGGTGACGGAGGCCACGAAGCCGACTGTGGAGGAGGCCACCGGGCCTGTGGTGGTTGTGCCTCTTGTCGAGGCAGCTGCTTCGTCTCCTACCGCGGAGGAGCGCCTCGAGGAGGAGACGGTGGAGAGGACGCCAACACCGCCACGCCCTGTCACTCCACCGGAGCAGCAGGAGGAGATCGCCGCGGAGACGGCGGGGAGCGGCACGCCGGCGAGGGAAGGCGCCGATGTCGAGATGGAGGAGAACGTTCCTCCGCCGCCCCGCCAAGTGCAGAAACTGAGGGGGCGGCAGCTTCTTCTGAGGCCGCACGGGCACGGCTGCGGCGGACCTCACGACGGCTGGGCAATCTTCCCCAGCTCCCGAAGCCCGAGAGGAGGCGCCGCTGGAAGACGATGGCGCTGGTGCCCATGGCCCAAGTGGTGGAGAGGGCTCGCTCCAGAGCCCCCAGGCCAGAGTTGACCCGGGCCCAAGCACGGAGTTCCCCGTCCTTGGTCTAGTGCAGATGTGGGAGCCTCCATGCCCCGTGGGAGCTCATGGGCTCTGGTCCTGGGCGGCAGGAACTGGAGCGGCGCTCGCCGCAGCTCCGCTTTCCGCCTGGCGAGGGATGCGCTGGACGGGCTGGAGGCCCAACTCGCTCTCGAGGAGGCCGAGCTCGCCAGAGAGTATGATGAACTCGAGAAGGCCTGGACCCGCTTCTTTGAGACCGTGGAGCGCTGTCGCCACGGCGACGAGGCCATGCAGGCGCAGCATGAGGAGGCGCTGCGCTTCGCCAAGGAAGTCCGCGAGAGCGCGGTGCGCGAGGCTCAAGAGACCCTGGAGCCACTCCAGGCAGAGCGCCAGGCCGGGCCGAAGATCGCGAGGCGGCCATGGCGGAACGCCAAGCTGCAGCCTCGGAGCGCGCGGCTCTCGAGCCACACTGGCCGCTCAGCGCCAAGAGCTTGCTGACCGCGAGGAGAAGTTCGCCGCGGAGTCGGAGGCCACGCGAAAATCCTTGGACCAACACCGCGTGTCCTTGGACGCCGTGAGCAAGCACTGGCGGCGCGCGAGGCGGAGGCGCTCAAGCGCGAGGAGCAGCAGCTGCAGGCGACAGGGAGCTGTCCACGCAGCGCGGATCTCGAGGCGCGGGAGGGCAATCTGGCCGAGGCCATAGGCAAGCACGGTGAGGAGGTGGCCAGGCACAAAAAGCTTGTAGAGAAGTCCAACCAAAAGCTCGCCGAGAGGAAGGAAGAGGCTGAGAAGGAGGCCGTCGCCAAGCAGAAGGAGTATCGCGCCGCCGTCGCCGAAGATTACGCCGGGAAATTTAAGAAGCAGGAGGACCGCTTCAAGAAGAAACGCGCGGAGGACAACGCCCGCATTTCAGCTGGAGCGACTGAACGCCAGCCTGAACTCCCAGTTGAGGCGCGCCAGGGATGGTCGTCGCCGCGCGGAAGAGGCTCAAGAGCGTGCAGAGCAAGATCTTGCCTCCCTGATGGCTGATATGAAGGAGTTGACCGCGCAGGTGGGCCCTGCCGTGGAGCGTGCTGAGGAGGCTGAGCACCACGTGCAGGCGGCACAGGTCTTGACGCAGCAGCGGGAGCGCATGTTCAAGTCCTTGGTGGCTCGGGGAACACCCTTGCGGCGAACCTGGGAGTGGACGCCCCTGCGGTTCCCGTCCATGGGAATGCCGATGCTGCCGCGTATCTCGCCTACTTCGACCAGCTCTTCACCACGCTCGAGGGCCCTGTGGCGGAGATGGGCGATGTGTCGATGAAGAGTGCCGCAAGCTCTTGACGGTGGCGATCGATCGCGTCTTCGCCAACCTTCAGCGTCTTCATCCCGGCTTCGACTTCGAGTCCGTGACCGAGCCTGTCGAGGCGGACCAAGCCCTGGACCTCTCCAACTTGGTTCGGGAGGAGGTCAACGATTACGTCGACCGCTTCAAGAGGGTCGAGGCGGAGCAGGCCGCTGAGGAGGAGGAAGGCGCGAAGAAGAAGCTGAAGAGGAGGCTGAGGAGGATGGCGATGCCCCTGCCTAGGCGCTCCTGCAACAAGACGCGCTTGAGGGCAGCTATCTTTTTTAAGACTTGTTTCATTTCATTCTGGTTTGTAAGACACTTTAACGTGTGCTACTATGTGTATGTCCCTCGATGGGCCTTTTATCCCTGTTCCATGTCTTTTTTCGCTCTACGTCGTCAGGACCCATCTCTTTGCGCTATGACTCCGCCACTGCGGTATGCCGGAGCTTTGACTCGGCAAGGCCGGGGGGTGTTTAAGGCTTAGAGAGGTAAGGGCTCTCGAGTCGCGGTGCTCGAGGGCCCCCCTTTGACGCACAAGCAGTCCATGAAGTGTGAGGGAAAAAACCCGCTCGAGGGACGCAGATACTCGTGAGAGAGGAAAAACTCCTGAGGCGCGAGCGCTGGACTTAGCTTTGCGAGACTTTGGTCTCGTAGAGGGCGTTGGTTTCCCTGATGGTGCGCTTCCCTCTTGAGGCCGGAGCGTGGCTTCACGAGCTTGGGGGGACTCTTGTTCCCTGTATTGGTTAGAGAGGCAAACCCAAAGCAAGTACATGGTAGTAAAAACTCATGCGCGCTTATAGGTTTCCTCATGAGTATCTCGCGAGGAGAGTAAGCACCAAGGTCCTTTGGTGAGGTGGCGTGTTTGGGAGCAAGCCCTTGGGCCAGAGCTCTTTGGTGAGGTAACAGGCGTGAGAGCGTGCTCACGTGTTAGAGCTCGGATCCTTTGGATTTTGCGGTGCTGCTGGGGTGCTCTCGAGGCACAGTCACCGTACTCAGCCCCCGCTCGCGAGGTGCGCATGGGGAAAAATATGAGCGCGAATGAACTAAAATGATGAAAAGTAAAAACTCACCACCAAAATATTACACAGCGGCGCCTCAGCGCAATGTTTCATTGAGAAACGAATTGGTTCATTACACTTGGTATTGCCAAGATAAAGTTTTCCATGTCGAGGCATGGGGACCACATTCAGTGGCTGAGACTCTTCACGGCCTGCGGCGGCACGTTATCAGGAGAGCTCGGAGGGGCTGGCCCTCGGGAGGAGAAGCTTTTGTGAAGCTTGGAGGTGAAGTTGTGTGCTTCCCTCTAGAGACAAAAAATGTCTGGCGTGACTATGATCACGGGTAGAACTTGCGTAGATGCGCGATGTTCCATGGATTCTTGACCGGGATGCCGTCCTCCGTTTCGAGGCGTACCGCGCCGGGCCTGGCGATGTGTGCGACCCTGTAGGGGCCTTCCCACATGGGCGAGAGCTTGTGGAGACCTTCCCTGGAGAGGATTCTCCTGAGGACGAGGTCGCCTGTCCGAGTGCGTGGGCGTATGTGGCGGCTGTGGTAGCGTCGCAGGTCCTGCTGGTACTTTGCTGCCCTGAGGGCGGCACGGCGGCGTAGCCCGTCGAGGAGCAGCAGGTCGTGTTGTGGAGGTCTTCCTGATCATCCTCATTGAAGGCAAGGACCCGTGGGGATCCATGCTTGATCTCTGTGGGGAGGACTGCTTCAGCTCCATACACGAGGGCAAATGGCGTCTCACCAGTGGGCTTCGTGGGGTTCGTGCGGATGGACCAGAGCTTGTCGTAGCCCTTGAGGCGATTGAAGCTTCTTGTCTTGAGGCCCTTGAGGACCTCAGCATTTGCTCGCTCGGCTTGGCCGTTGCTCTGTGGGTGAGCCACCGAGGCGAAGCAGAGCTTGGTGCCGAGGCTCTCGCAGTAGGCCCTGAAGATGCCGCTGGTGAACTGTGAGCCATTGTCGGTGATGATGCGATTTGGCACACCAAAACGGCAGACCAGGCCTCTGATGAATTTTACTGCTGCTCTGGCCGGTATGCTGCGCACGCTTCAACCTCTACCATTTGGTGAACTTGTCGACGGCCACGAAGAGGAAACGGTAGCCCCCTTGCGATCTCGGGAAGGGGCCCAAGATGTCTAGCCCCAGACCGCGAAAGGCCAGGAGAGCGGGATGGTTTGGAGTCCCAGTGCAGGCTGATGGACTTGCTTGGCGTGGAACTGGCACGCATCGCAAGACTGGACGATGGTGGTAGCATCTTGAAGCACTTGGGGCCAGTAGAATCCGCTCCTGAAGACCTTGCCTGCAAGGGTGCGTGCAGAGGAATGGTGGCCACACTCTCCACTGTGAATGTCTCTGATCAGCATGCGGCCTTCCTGGGGGGGACGCACTTGAGTGCAATTCCATTTGGGCGCTTGCGGTACAGGTCTCCCTCGAGGATGTAGTATGACTTGGCTTGTCGAGCAACTCGTTCCGCCTCCGCGTCTTCTCGGGGAGGACTCCCTTCAACAAGTAGTCCTTGAGTTCGTCGACCCAGCCTGTCTCTTGATGCACCATAGCCAGCAGCAGACGCTCCCCTGAGGATGGACCGCAGTTGGGTGCTCCACCTACAGGAGGTGGTGGGAGTACTTCGTCTGCGCTTGTGGCTGCTGCTTCTTGTGGCTGCTTTATGGACGCCTTGGAGAGTCCTCCTAAAAACGCCGGCCGGCTGGGCCTGCCTTCGTGATGCTCGCTTGGCGATGTCATCTGCCTCCTGGTTCTCCTTCCGCGGGATGTGCATGAGTTCCATGCCTCTGAAGTGCTTCTCGAGTTTGCGGACCTCTTCAAGGTAGGCGGCCATGTGGTCGTCTTTGGCGTGTAGCTCTTGTTGGAGAAGTTAACCAGGAGCTGGGAATCACCCTTTATGAGTAAGTGCTTGACGCCAAGGGCGATTGGCTCTGAGCCCGGCGAGGAGGCCTTCATACTCGGCGATATTGTTGGAGATCTTGTCTATTGTGAAGCACAACTGGACGGCGTAGTAGAGCTTGTCACCTTTTGGTGAGGTCAGGACAACGCCAGCCCCACCATTGCGGCAGGCGAAAGCTCCGTCGAAGTGCATGGTCCAGTGGCTTGGCATTGTATCTCCAGATGACGCGGTTTCTTCTTCACGAGGCTCTTCAGGAGTTGGGTCTGTCCACTCGGCGACGAAATCCGCCAGCGCTCTCCCTTTTATGACTCTTGTGGTGTCGAAGCGCAAGTTGAATGGTTGCAGCTCGATGTTCCATCCTGCGACGCGAGTGGCGTTGGGGTTGCGCAGGATTTGCTCCAGGGGGAACGACGTGACCACCGTGATGGGTGGCCCTGGAAGTAGTGGCGTAGCTTCCTGGAGGCGATGAGGAGCGTGAGGAGGAGCTTCTGCTGCACTGGGTAACGCTCGCGAGCATCTCGCAGTACAGTACTGACGAAGTAGACAGGATGCTCGACGAGGGTCGTCGATGGCGCTGCAGCGTCGGCTCCCTCGAGAGCTCCTCAGGACCTTTGGCGAGGTTTCCTGTGGAGGAGCTCGGCAAGGGTGCTTGTAGTGGACTCGACTTGAGGCTGTGGGTCTGGCACTGGGTCTGGAGAGACTATTTCCTTGTCGGGAGGTTCTGGACTTGGTGTGGCAGTGCTTTTCTTGGGGAGAACTGGCTCTTCTCTTTCCACCACCAGGACGGCGCTTGCGGTTTGTGGCGTGGCTGCTAGGTACAGCTTCAGATGCTCGCCTTCCCTGGGGGCTACCATGACTGGTGAGCTAGCCAAGTATTTCTTCAGGTCCTCAAATGCTTTGTCTGCCTCTGGAGTCCACTTGAAGGTGCCGGATTTCTTCATGATCTTGAAAAATGGCAGAGCTCTCTCGCCGAACTTGGAGATGAAGCGGCCTAAGCTGGCCATGCATCCTGCTAGGCGCTGCATGTCCTTGAGGCGGCGAGGTGCTGCATGTCTTCTATGGCCTTGATCTTGTCAGGGTTTGCTTCTATGCCACGGTGGGACACGAGGAACCCGAGGAGCTTGCCTGAAGGCACCCCGAAGGCGCACTTGTGAAGATGATGTTTATGCCGCTGCCTCCATCCATGAATACCTTGGACATGGCGTAGCCTCCAATTTGCGCATCGAGTACCAGAGCAGAGTGCCCTGGTCAAACAACCGATGGAGGGTGGTCCTCTCTGCTGAAGCTTATTGCGGTTTCAGAACCCTTCAAGAATTCAGTTACAGCGGGAGGTGACATGACCGCCATGTTTACTTGTCGAGTGCGAAGTTTTTGCTCCCTGTTGGAAGGGCGACCTTTCTGTATCATGTACATCTGCCCTTGGGGCGGAGGGTACTGTGGTTCGTCCACCCGAGGTATGGGCTGTTTGGCACCCGCGAGATTTCCGCCTGCGGCAGGCTGTGGTGGTGGAGGTGGTGCCATCAGAACAGGCACATTGTTTGACTGAGGCACGGGTGCAGGTGCGGGTGTGGCCGCTGCCTTTCTGAGATTTATGTAATCAGTCGCCATTTGGTTGAACTCCCTGCAGTTTCTCATCGAGTGATTGGAGCGCAGTTTTCCGTCTTCCCCCTTGTACAGGTGGAATCTACAATCAGCATCCATCTTTTCCTCGAATGACCGCTCGGATTGTGCTCCGAGTCGTGACTTGCGCCAATCTTTCCTCTTGCAGCTGTCGCTGCGTTGGCCGCGGTCTCGGCTGTCCCGGCGATCATCTCGACTATCCCGTCGGTCATCTCGACTGTCCCGTCGATCTTCTGACCGCCGGTCGCTTCTGTCTTGGTCGTTGCGGGGTGTGGAGAACCCAGCCGCCATGAATTCGGGTCTGTCATCGTCGTAGTGACGTTTTGAACGCTTGCGCCTTCGGTCGTCTCTGTACGAGTCTCTGCGGCTTCGACTGCCGCTTTCATGATTGTCACGGGGTGAGCACCCGCGTGTGGTGCGCGCCATGTCTTTTCCGTCGGCCCACTCAGTCGCGATCATCAAGAGGTTAGCCACAGAGGTTGGCTTTTTGCGACCAAGTGCTTCTTTGAAGTCCCGCCTGGCGAGTCCCATTATGAAAGCGTCCATGGCCATATCTTCTGAAATTACTCCGACTGAGTTGCGTATCTCAGTCCATCGTCTGATGTAAGACCTCAACGTTTCGTCTGACCGTTGAACGCAGGCTCGCAGCTCCTCGAACGTTTTTGGGCGCTCACATAGAGGCTCGAAGTTTTTGATGAAATCAGTGCGGAAGTGATCCCACGAGTCGTATGTTGATGGAGGTAGGGCCTTGAGCCAGTCCCGGGCTGTGCCTTCAAGCATGAGTCGTATGTATTGCATGGCTGTGGTGTTTGTGCCTTGCTGGCATGCGACAGCCAGCCTGTAGTCTTCCAGCCACCCCGAAGGTTCCTGTCGACCCGTGTACTTGGGCTGTTCAGATGTAAGTTTGAACCCTTTGGGCATCCGTGTCTCGCGGACGCGTCGAGTGAAGCACAGAGCTCCATGTGGCTCACGCTCTCGATCCGAGTATGAGTCGCTACTGTAAGATCTGCATGATCTGCTCCTGGACCTGCGCCTACGCGAGCCGCTTCTTTCCTTCGAGTGGTGGCGGCGACCACTGTGATTGTGCTCTTCACGACGCGTGTCAACCAGGGCACGGTCTCGACTCCCCCTGGAGTTTTTGGAATTTGGCGTATGGCCTTCGCTGCTAAGGCGAGTGATTTGATCTGTTGGCGATGTAGTTTTGCATTGGGGTCATCAGCTGGAGGCTTGATTGCCTCTAGGTATGCTGCAGCGGTAAAGAGAGCACCCGCAGCTGTTTTGGGTACTGGCACTCCCTCCTCGTCGTATGTCATGAAAGAGTTGCCTAAGTTGCGGGTGAGTGCCGCCCTCTCGTCCGGCGAGAGGTGTGACAGCCTTGATCTGGGTCTTGTGTCTGCTCGCCCGGTGGAGCTCAGGGAGAGCTGTCTTCTGCGCGCACTCGACAAGCTAGCCTGCTTTTTGCGTTCTTCGAGTGTCATCTTATCTGCTTTAGTCGAAGTGATTCCTGCCAGTTGAAGTATTGGAAGGTCAGCATCTCCTCCTGTGTTGCATCTGCTGGCATCATTGTGCACTCCTTGATAACTTTATCTGCTTTTGTTGCCATCTCAGCAGTAATTGTGAGATTTGTGACTCCGTCCGGCATAGTGACCGTGCACGGGAATTCTGTAGGCCTGCGACTGGCCGCAGCATCAGATGATTCTGCGGCGAATGCAACGTAGACTTGCTGGGGTATTACCCGAGGGTATGTGTATGTGTCTTCGAGTCCCATCATGGACTCGACGTCATCATCAAGCAGGCTCATGTCGGAGTCGATATGCTCATCGAGTGGTCCGTCTGGACGGATCTCGCTGTCGATGCCTTCATCGCCTATGCTCATCTCGGTGTCGGTGAAGTTGTTATGAATCTCGAAGTCGAGGTTGTTGTTGTTGGTGTAGATCTCGGAGTCGACGTGGTTGCCGATATGAGTTTCGGGCTCGTCGAAGTCGCTGAGGGAGATCCCGCAGTCGAAACTATCCTCAAGTGGGAGATCGAGCTCGGGATCGTTTGTGCGGTATGCTGATTCGGCCTCCTCGCCCTGGAGTTCTTCAATTAGCTCGCGCATCTCTCGTGTGGACATGGTTGTTGCAGACGAGCAAGCTTGGAGGATCGACGATGGTATGGACGTAGTTGAGGGATCCGCAGTCGAAGGAGCCGCAACCGATGTAGCCTTGGGTGCGGAAGTCGCTAGTTGGCGTGGATCCGTCAAGTCCTGCACACCAAGCTTGTTGACGAAAAAATTGAACGAACCAACAGTTAAACCCAAATCTGACTCGAGATCGGAGAAAGCCTCCTGGAATTCTGGCGAGTGTGGCTCGAAATCCATCAGGGGATCCGATGCGCTTTTTGCGGGTGAAGCTGGCGTGTTGCCGTTTGTCGAGTGAGTCGGCGAGTTGCCGTGTGCCGCCTGAGTCGGCGAGTTCTGGTTTGTTGATGCAGCCGGCGAGTTGCCGTTTGTAGATCCGATCGGCGAGTCGCCGTTTTCCGATGGAACCGAAGAAACCGCGAGTCCAGCACTATTCTTTCCCACAGACGCGCCAATTGACGAGGGGTACACTCATCAAATCCCATGGTTAAGGACCTAGGGTTGAGATTATGAGGAGAGAACGTGGTAGTACTGGTAGTTTCATCGGCTGACAAGCAGAGGCAAAGATTTACCCAGGTTCAGGCCCCTCGGGTGGAGGTAAAGACCCTACTTCCTGCTTGTCTGATATTGATCGTGTGAGAGTATGCGGTTACAAGGAGGCTCCGGCGAGATGTCGATCTCGCTAGAGCTTTGGTGGTTTGAGTATGGCTTGGTCCTAGATCGGCACCCCTCCCAGCCCTTAAATAGGCTGGGTCTCGGGAGTACGTAACCGACCTGATTTACATATAAGGAAAGTTCTAACCGACTATGCCTATGACTAATCTTGGAGGGTACTCCATCTTCTTGGGCCTCTGGTCTTGGGCTTCGAATAGGCTCTTTGCTATTGGGCCTTAGTCGTCACGTGCACCAGGTACCCTCATGGAAGGGTACCCGAGATGTATACCCATGTCAGCCATTAGAGTTGTCCCGCCGTCGATCTGGCCACCGTGCGATTCTTGTAGGAAAAGATGCTTCAAGACTTCAGGAACGCAAAGCCACGCTCAACATCGGAAACGGCCGACCACAACCTGGACACCAGTATCGTGGAATTCTTCCCAGCCTTGGCTAGTACCGGATTTGACAGTGTGAGACGGCCGAGGTAGGCGCGGCAGAGTTTTGGACGACGGGCAGCTACTCAGAGCGATGCGGCAGCGATGTAGGGATTAGCTCGAGATGTATATTATGTCCCGTGAAAAAAGGGGTTTGCTTTTTATTAGCACACGGAGTAATACACACGAACTACATGGCTAGCTGCATGTACTGCTTTTGAACTTTTGCGTGAATCTGTAGAGTCCTAACAACACACGATCATTACCAGCAAAAAAAACACACGATCGTCTAGATCTAGCGGGCACGGGCAGGACTCAATCTTTTCCGCATCTCTACGTGACCGGCTGAGCAGTTTCGTTGCATAAATCTCAGCCGGTTATTTCTATGCTTTCATGTTTACTTAATCCTAACCATCGGTTGTCCTGTACTTTAATTATATAATAGATAGATAGATAGATAGATAGATAGATATGATCTCGATCATGCTAGGAATCTCACAAGATCTAAACATGATAGCACAAGGAGGAGAGACTACCATCTAGCTGCTACTGCTATGTACACGTAGCCCAATGGAGAACTACGCACGCATCACTCTGGAGGCAGGCATGGTGGTGTAGAGCCCTCCGGTTATGATCTTCCCTCCGACAGAGTCCCGGGAAGAGCTTCAGAACCCTCCCAAACTAGGGTTGGTGAAAACGACGGCCTTAGATGTTTTCGTGGAAAAGTATTCGGGTGTTAGGGTTTTCGGGACAAGGAGAATATATAGGCGAAGAGGCGGCGCGAGGAGGCACCCGAGGCAGTGGGACGCCCCCCCGTCGCGGTCCCACCTTCTACCGCGCCGAGGTGGTATCTGGGCCCCCTGGGTTGCCACCTCGGCTGCCCTTTGGACTCCGTCTGCATATATTCGTAAAACTTATCTCCGTGAAATTTCATCCAATTCCGAGAATATTTCCTGACTAGTTTATGTGAAAAAAAGACAAGAGAAAACAAGAGCTGACACTATGGCATCTTGTTAGGGTTTATTAGTTTTGTGCCCTACTTCGCTCTAGTCTCCTTGTTTGTTCTCTACCTGCGTAGTTTTCCTTGTCTGTGCCCTACCTGGCTGTTTGAAGTTTCGAACATGGCCATTTCCGTCTGGTCAATGGTTGACCGTTAACTTATGATGGGTGAGACCCATATGTCATAGATTTAGTAATTTCAGGAAAATGTTTAAATTTTTGAATTTTCGAATCTGAATCTGAGATTTGAACAGTGCAAAATTCGAATTTCAAGTTTCAAAACAAAAATGTGAAAAATATTCTGGATGTCAACAATGAATATTTATACTTGTGTTCAAAATTTGAGTGTGAAATATTGTATAGTTTGGTCTGTGTAAAAATGACAAATTTCTAAATCTGAGATCTAGATCTAGATCTAAACAGTGCAAATTTCGAAATTTTCAAGTTTCGAAATAAAATGTGAAAAAAATCCTGGATGTTGTTGATGATTATTTATACTTGTGTTCAAAATTTGAATGTGAAATATTGTATAGTTTGGTCTGTGTAAAAATAACAAATTTCTAAATCTGAGATCTAAACATTGCAAAATTAATTTTTCAAGTTTCGAAATTAAATGTGAAAACAATTCCGGATGTTGTTAATGATTATTTATACTAGTGTGCAAAATTAGAGCGCGAAATATTATGTCGTTTGGTCTGTGTAAAAATGACAAATTTGTAAAATATTGTGCTATACGTGAGTTGATGGCTGGCTGGCTAGCTCGTATACGTGAACGCCGCAGTGCTCGATTCACCTGCGTCCGATCTCACTTTCCACTCTATCGTGCTCAGCGTGAGCCGAGCGTCCTAAGGGGCAAGGTGTTACGCGAGAGAGGGGGTTTCTCCACGATCATGAGCCGTCGGACTATTGTCGAACACCTTGAGGGCGCGATCTGGGCATGCCAATGTTGACATCAGCATGTTCCCGCCGATTCCCAACCAATTGGGAAGCAATCTTTATATGTTTGTGTGCAGAACTGGATTTCCTACAGCTTTCTAGTTATACGGTTTAGCTAGTTTTGAACTTTCTCTATAGTGTTTTTGTGAAAAAACAGTTCGAGAACGACCTCCTCGTTCACTTTATCGGTCCACTTTATCGTGCTCAGGGTGAGCCGAGTGTCCTAATGGGCAAGGTTTGACGCGCGAGGGAGGGTTTCTCCGACGACCACGAGCGAGCGGCGCCGTCAGACTACTGTCGAACACCTTGAGGGCTCGATCTGGACATGGTCATGTCGGCATCAGCACGTTCCGGTCAATTACCAACAAATTAGGACACAATATTTATATGGTTGTGTGCCAAATTAGATGACCTACAACATTCTAGTTATACGATTTTGCTAGTTTTGAATTTTCTCTATTGTGTTTTTGTGAAAAACAGTTCTAGTCCGACCTCGTTGTCCACTCTATCGTGAACGGGCAAGGTTTGACGCGCGAGGGAGGGCTTCTCCGACGACCAAATTTTCATTTTGGAGTGACTAAGAAGGATGCAGGCTTAGTTTTTCATTTTCATGTTTTAAACATGTTTAAATGTTGGTCAAAGTTAGGTTTGACCAATATTTGAAGTAAGCATAAGAAATTCAAAAACAATAAAAAAACCTGCGCACATAGTCTTCTTATGTCATTCAAGTTGATAAACAAGGTCTATATACATTCAAACACAAAAATTAATGTATCTAATGTGATATCTCAAACTATGTGTATGAAGTCAAGGATGAAGAGAAGGGGTTTCGGATTTGCAACATAAAAATTTCCAAAACCTCACCAAAGTTTCATTTTGGAGTGACTAAGAAGGATCCAGGCTTAGTTTTTCATTTTCATGTTTAAAACTTGTTTAAATGTTGGTCAAAGTTAGGTTTGACCAACATTTGAAATGAGCATAAAAATTCAAAAACAATCAAAAAAAAGAAAAACCTGCGCACATAGTGTTCTTATGTCATATACTAATGAGTCAAGTTGATAAACAAGGTTTATATACATTCAAACGGAAAATTCATGTATCTAATGTGATATCTCAAACTATGTCGTATGAAGTCAAAGGTGAAGAGAAGGGGTTTTGGATTTGTAACATGAAAATTCATAAAACCTCACCAAAGTTTCATTTTGAAGTGACTAATAAGGATCCAAGCTTAGTTTTTCATTTTTATGTTTTAAACTTGTTTAAATGTTGGTCAAAGTTAGGTTTGACCAACATTTGAAATGAGCATAAAAATTAAAAAAAAATCAAAAAAAGAAAAACATGTGCACATAGTCTTCTTATGTCATATACTAACGATTCAAGTTGATAAACAAGGTCTATATACATTCAAACGAAAAATACATGTATCTAATGTGATATCTCAAACTATGTTCTATGAAGTCAAGGGTGAAGAGAAGGGGTTTTGGATTTGCAACATGAAAATTTCAAAAACCTCACCAAATTTTCATTTTTGGAGTGACTAAAAAGGATCTAGGCTTAGTTTTCATACTAGTGTTCGCCAGTTCGCACCCAGAGCACGCCATGGCGCGCCTAGAGCGCGTCGATCCAGAACACGCACTTAAGATGTTCGACAGAATTAGGACAACAAATATTACAAGTTTTCTCAAATGTTCACCCTCTTTTCTTGCTCTTTGTGTGACTAGATGGGGCTACGACCTTGCTCCGGGTGTTCTTTGCTGGATTTGGACCAGTTTGTGTCACGACCTCGCCGTCGCCCTTCTTGTGCTTCTTGGCTTGTCTATTCTTTTCTGGAACCGTTGTTGGGGCCAGGACCTTCCTCTTCTTTTCCTTCTTTTGCTTCTTTGTTGTTGGTGCTGGGTTACTTCCACGTTGCCCATTAGGACGATCGGCTCACCCTGAGCACGATAAAGTGGACCGCGAGGTCGGACTAGAACTGTTTTTCACGAAAACACTATAGAGAAAGTTCAAAACTAGCTAAACCGTATAACAAGAAAGTTGTAGAAATCCAGTTCTGCACACAAACATATAAAGATTGCTTCCCAATTGGTTGAGAATTGGTGGGAACATGCTGATGCCAACATTGGCATGCTCAGATCGCGCCCTCAAGGTGTTCGACAATAGTCCGACGGCGCCGCCCGCTCGTGATCATCGAGAAACCCTCTCTCTCTCGCGTAACACCTTGCCCATTAGGATGCTCGGCTCACGCTGAGCACGATAGAGTGGAAAGTGAGGTCGGATGCAGGTGAATCAAGCACTGCGGCGTTCACGTATACGAGCTAGCCAGACAGCCATCAACTCACGTATAGCACACTATTTTACAAATTTTTCATTTTTACACAGACCAAACGACATAATATTTTGCACTCTAATTTTGCACACTAGTATAAATAATCATTAACAACATCCGGATTTTTTTTCACATTTTATTTCGAAACTTGAAAATTCAAATTTTGCACTGTTTAGATCTGAGATTTAGAAATTTGTCATTTTTACACATACCAAACTATACAATATTTCACACTCAAATTTTGAACACAAGTATAAATAATCATCAAAAACATCCGGGGTTTTTTTCACATTTTATTTCGAAACTTGAAAATTTCGAATTTTGCACTGTTTAGATCTAGATCTAGATTTAGAAATTTGTCATTTTTACACAGACCAAACTATACAATATTTCACATTCAAATTTTGAACACAAGTATAAATAATCATCAACAACATCTAGGATTTTTTTCACATTTTATTTCGAAACTTGAAAATTTCGAATTTTGCACTGTTTAGATCTAGATCTAGATCTTAGATTTAGAAATTTGTCATTTTTACACAGACCAAACTATACAATATTTCACACTCAAATTTTGAACACAAGTATAAATATTCATTGTTGACATCAAGAATTGTTTTTTCATTCTTTTTGAAACTTGAAAATTCGAATTTTGCACTGTTCAAACCTCAAAGTCAGATTCGAAAATTCAAAAATTTAAACATTTTCCTGAAATTATTAAATATATGACATATGGGTCCCACCCATCAGAAGTTAACGGTCAACCATTGACCAGACGGGAATGGCCATGTTCGAAACTTCAAAGAGCCAGGTAGGGCACATATAACGAAAACTAAGCAGGTAGGGCAAACTAGAGCGAAATAGGGCATAGAACTAATAAACCCATCTTGTTAATAGGTTAGTCCTAGAAAATGCATAAAAATGATATAAACTATAAATCAAACATGTAGCATTTGGTATAAAACAAGAATGAAACATAAAAAATTATAGATATGTTTAAAACGTATAAGACCTATGTAATGGGGTTGGTTCGGTGGTTGGTTGTCGAGATGGTTGTCTCGCGGTAATGGTATTTCGTGTCGCATGTTAGTGTCGTCTCCTAGTGACACTTCGTGTTGTTGGGTTGCATATGTTGTTTGTGTGTGGACGTGTTTGAATTGCATAGGCGTCTAGATTATTCCTGGACACGTTGTGCCGCTTGGCACATGTACGGTTCTCATGTATTTGGTTGGTTTAGTTTTTTTTTCTTTTGTATGTAGGCTGTATTGAGCATATTGATTGCCACCATCCCTTGAGTTGTTCGTGCTTGCCTGGTTCTCTCATAGCTTTGGAGTGGTTCTTTTTTTTCGTGTCGGGTTTTCTCTATGCTTTTAATGTGGATTTTTTGTCCACTAGTCATTAACCCGTGCTACTGCACGGGCTAGCTATTCTGAAAACTCATGCTGCAAATTCTAAAGAAACATCCGACTACTTCGTTCAACACATAGACAGTTTAATATTGTTTTCTTTGAAATCTTGTAGAAACAGAACTTTGAAATATATGTAACAGTTTTTGAACTACTTATTATAATAGTGCGTGCCTGATATATAATATATTTTTGGTTCATATTACAAAACATGATAAAGTATCGATTAATATGCACTATTATAAAATTGTCACAATATAATAATTAGCTCATGCCTTTCTCTAGTTTTCGGTGATGGACAAATATCATTATATAGGTACATTTTATGCTTTTTAAGTTCGATGGCCATCGTGAAAGTGATTTCTCAAAAAGACACGTCAAAATCTTGGAGTCTGACATTTCAGATCTACTTTGCTTTTTCCACACCATAATCCATAAATCCCTTCCATCGCTACAAAATAGATGATTAAGACTACCTTTTTACTTGTGTTGTAATGCACTAATCCAAGCCAGTCCGACCAACTTTTGTGAAAGTTAACCAAAGTTGGATTTGAAGAACATTTCAGTAGGCGTTTCACCTATTTCAAAGATTTTACATGTGGCTTTCTTATTGCAAAAACTAATATACAGTGGCGAATCGGGTCATATACTATTGTATCTTAGTTTTAACCCTTCAAATATAAAGGCATGTCATATACTACTGTATATTAGTTTTTGACCCTTCAAAACGCAAAACCTACAGTCCATATGTTATAGCCCCAAAACAATACAATTCGAATCAGGTCTTTTGTGGGAATTGCACGTCAATTATTAGATGTCTAGATGCAAACAAAAATAATAAAGAAGGATGTAAACTGTACCTGAAACACGTCGGTCTGGTACCTGATGTGTCATCCTTGCTCACGCATCCGTTAGCACATTCTCGATGTCGAGTAGCCGTGATATACCTGGCCCTATTTATTGTCGCAATCGTGGCATATACCGCTGTATAATTGTTTCAATCCTCGAAATCAAAAATCGGCGCAATAGAAATATTAGCCAAAAATACAATTTTGATCAGCTCAGTGGTGAGAATTGAACGTTCAGCTGGTCATTATTAAATTGCTAGATGCAAACCGAAATAATAAAGCATGATGCAAACCATAGAACAAACATATCGACCTGATACTCGAAGTCCTTGTTAACGAATCCTCTATTGGCACATGATCAGCTCAGTGGTGAGAATCGAACGTTCAGCTGGTCATTATTAAATAGCTAGATGCAAACCGAAATAATAAAGCATGATGCAAACCATAGAACAAACATATCGACCTGATACTCGAAGTGCTTGTTATTAACGAATCCTCTATTGGCACATGTTGACCCGTCGAGTAAGCATGATGTACCTTGTCCAAATCCAATCTTGCATGTGGCATATACCGTATTATTCGCTCCATATCAAAATATAATACTTTCTAGTCTTTTTGACTTTGTCTAGATTCATTCCAAAATGAGTGAATCAACACACTAAAACATGTATATATCTGTACGTATCAGGACAGAAACAGAAAGTATAGAAAGTGTTATATTTTGATATGGAGTGAGTATATTTTTATTAACTCTCACAGTCCAGAAATCAGCAGTAGATATATTGGACCGAAAACAATACAATTTGCATCAGCTTTGTAATTCGAACTACACGTTGAACTGGTCAATTATTAAATAGTTACATGCAACAAATATAACAAAGCATGACGCAAACTTTACCTAAAATAGATCGATTCCCGATGTGCCATCCTGAGCATCTTCTTCATTGGTACTCCCTCCGTTCCAAATTAGATGTCTTCCATTTGTCCATATGCGGATGTATCTAGACATGGAAGACATCTAATTTGGAACGGAGGGAGTAGATGCTTGACAGGTCTTGTACTTCAAGAGTTGGCTCAACATGCAATTCTCGTCAACGATTGGCTGCCCAAGCTGGCCGGCCTGATTGATCGATTGATTGATCCGGTGCTTCTGTGCGAAGATAGGTCGATGCGCTAATTAATCTGCAGCAATCAGAAGAAAAAAACCACTATATATGGGCAGTGAAACGATTAGCAGAATTAAGTAAGATCAAGATGTGCTCTCCTCTCATCCATGTACGGAAGTGAATCACTCCCGCGCGCAGGCCTGCCATGCGATCTTACTGGCGTGTCAGCAATCCTCATTATGCAGCAAAATTGGTCTCCTAGCCAAGTACGGGGCCTTCGGACATTGCCTCCGTGGAGATGCACAATCCACATGTGATGCAGATTTGCCTCCGGGACTGAGCCAACTGCCATCTTTTGGCCGGAAGACATGAATTAATCAGAGTCTAATTAATATGGAGAATACGGGAATCGAACTCGCCACCAGATGGTGTTGGAGGATGATGCGCAACGCATCGGGCGATAGTTTAAATCCGACGGCTTTAGAAAAATTATGTTTAGATCGTACGGACAAAAACTGTTAATCTCTACGATTAACGTGGAAGCTCGTACGGTGCCTCCAATTAGTAAATATAAGATGGTTTCTTCGTAGTTTTATGTGTGCTTCATGTTTTTGTCACCATGGTATGTGATCCTGCGCGTGGTGGTGGTCGAGTTGGTAGGCTACCCCGGCTTGCTGGGCGTGGTCATGTGGTTGTGGGGCTGGTTTCACTGTTTGGGCACGTTCATTCACTTTTGCCTCATCATTCTTTGTTTGTTGTTGTCGCAGAGCATGGTGGTCGAGATGGACCTGGTGGTGCTCATGTTTTCTCTGCAACATTGTATGCGGTTACGCTTCTTTGTACCAGGGTTTCTGGGTTCTCCGACTGTTATTTCTTATGGTTGTGTTGCTGGTAATGTTCAATCTAGTCGACGGTCGCCTGGTTCATAGAGTTAGGCTGCTTCATTGCCATGTTTATTGGACACGCTTGTTCAATCTTCTTTGGTGTTTTATTTTATTTTGTTCGTCCTTCTTATCTTCGCGTGTATTGCTATGGTTCCACGGGTTCTTCTTCTTGGGGGACTCTTGATGATGTCGACATGTGGTGTGTCGTCTTTCTATCACACACGGGAAGAGGCTTGTTTATGTTTCTGTGGGTTCTTTTAAGTACCGTTACACAACCTTTCTTTTTGTCTTGTTTGTGTTGCTTAGTGTGTTTGCAGGTGTGTCACTGTCTACTTCTGCAAATGGTGCAATGCCTTTTCTGCCATCTTTGCGTCGTGCTTTTGCTCCACTAGTTGTTGTGATTTTGTTTGTGCCTTTGTTTTATGTTCATTGTACTCACTCCTCATATGTTCCTTCTCCTCATTCTTTGTATGCCTCGCTTATTTATTGCATGTCTTGCATTCAGCTTTATCCGGTTCCCTACCAGGGCTTCATTGAATTAGCGGAGGCAACGATTCCTGTTGATTATGTTCATGGCTGACATGTGCTTTCTTTTTGGTCTTTTTGTGTGTGCGCTTTTGGTTCCCCTGGTCGTGCCCTTTATTGCTGACTTTGATGTGCCTTCCTAGATGTTGATGTTCACTCATATGTTTTTTTGCAGTATGGATGGCGAGCCGTATTTTTACTAGAAATTTGTCACCATGTTGAAAGGTGGTTCCTCATATCGCCTTTTGCTTTTTTATCTTGAGAATTTTGCCAAGATTTTGTTCCCCCGTGTGTGCAGCTCTTTGGACTGGCCGTTCTTATTATGGTGGGCATCCCTATTTGTGCCAGATGTACAGTGCTTCTTACTTATACATTTACCGTTCTAAGCGGAACGTCAGGCTAAGGGTTGCCTTTCGATCTACACGGATTGTTGTGTCGGGTGGAAGGTCTATATGCGCAGTTTTAATGATTGGTTGCATCCTCTTACATTGTGTTTGGATGTAGGAATTGGGGCATGGAATCAGGGAATATGGAATTGGACAGCAATTTCCGCCGTTTGGACTGATCATAGAACTTGGGCTCGGAAACATAGACCAATTCCCAGCGCACCCACCCGCAGGCATCCGCTCAGCCCAAATCTTTCCGAGCTGGGAGCCTCGGAAACGCACGGAAACGGAGCGAGTGAGCTCTCGCGAAACGTTCCCTCCTCGCGAAACAGAAAGTCACCAGCGAGCTCAACCTTCGTCCCATCCCTAGTGAAACAGCGGCGCGTCCCCTCTCCTCCGAGCTCCTCCCCCTCTCCTTCGAGCGCCGCCGTCCTCCCCTCGTCCCAACTGCTCCGTTCCTGGGCGAGGTCGCGCCCTCCTCTCTCCCTTTGAGCCACATCGCCGTAAACCCTAGATGGGGACGACGGTTAGATGCGGCCGGCGACGGGATAGGGACGATGGCGGCATTAAGGGCCGCGCCATCCTCTCTCCCTCTCTCCCTCTCTCCCTCCGGCGATGTCGATGCAACCATGCCACAAACTCAAGAGATCCAAGGCAACCGTCCGTCATGGCGTCAAGCAGGGGGAATAGCATGGGCAAGCCGAGCAGCCGTCTGTCAGCGCTTGCCCATCCATGACCATGCTCCGTCCTGTTACAAGCAGTTACCTTTTCTTGTCTGATTTCTGAAGCATCTTAATACCATTCTTATCCATATTCTTCTGTTGTTCTGACGAAAAAGGTTGCGGTTCTTGTTCTTGCTTGGCTTGGGACTAATGTGGCAGCTGGTCTACGAAAAGAGTACAAACTCTGGAGTTTAGATTGACCAACTTTCTACATGAATCTGAAGAGAAACATCCAAACAAAAAATTTACTTGTTTTTTTTTAAATCAATTCCAGGATTCGTACAACCAAACAGGAATTGGAATCGTGTTCTACCCTCCGATTCCAGCCATAAATTCCAGTCACAACCAAACAACGGAATTGGAATTGGAGTCCATTTCCGTTCCATCTGGGAAGTGGAATAGCTAGTCCAATTCAATTCCCAGCAAACTTTCCTACATCCAAACACAATGTTAAGGAACTTCGCTGGTTTGACGGTGGGTTGGCTTATCATTTCATCAGGTTTACAATTCTTTGTTATGTTTTACTTCGCTTGGTGCTGATATTAATAAGAGTGTCAATTCATGTAGTGGTCCTTATGTTTTCTACATGTGGGAGGCATTTTTCATTGCGTTGGTTCTCTATAGCTTTATGCTGATGGCACTACCAAATTTGTGCATCATCTTTGACTCTGCTTACAAAGTGGACTGCAAGTTCAGTGTATTTGACCAGGATGGTGATGAAGCTAGTACAACATATCGTTGTATTATGCATGAGCTCATTGATATGCTTGATTTGTGCAATCTAATTGTGCATCACTTTAGGCTTGCCCATGACATGTTGTAGGTCTTGGGTGGTTCAGGTGTTGCCATTCAGTTTTTTGGTGATGGTGTTTGTTGTCATGGAACCCGACATTCCGGCCGACTGGGTGGGAGATTTCTCCTCTAATTGTCGGTGTTTTAACTCCCGAGGTTAATGGCTTTTACATTATTGTCCAAGCTGAATTGTTGATTTTCTTATTTGAATCGGTATCTCATGGCTTTGCAATATCTTATTTTATTTCCATATGGTGGTAAGGGTTTCCATCTTGGTATTAGATATGTTCCTAGCTCCTCTCCATTAGTTATTGGTGGTTGTAGCCAGCAGCGCTTATCGTCTTCTACACGTGGTAACGTGACTATGCTCGCATGCTATTGTTATTGTTTTCACTATCGTCCGGGTGAGCCAAATCAGTAAATGATGTAGCCCGACCTACGTCTCCTACAACAAGTGGCCCAATGACAAGAGCAAGAATCAAAGCTCTCCATGATAAGGTGAATTCGCTCCTATCTATGTGTGATCTCGACACTCCTTTGAATGGGTTGCTACTTCATTCGGATACGTTGTGCATACTCAGGAACAACCACCAAGAAGATCAAGAAGCAAGTGCAGAAGATGGCCAAGAGACGAGTCAAGAAGAAGATGAAGTAGACGAAGCATCAGCACAGCGGTACTACCGCCCGGCAGGCCGGTACTACCGCCAGATCCCAGGCAGCCGCGCTACCGCTGAAGAGGAAGACCTGCGCAGAACTCCAGGCAGCGGTACTACCGCTCCCACAGCGGTACTACCGCCGAACCCAGATCACGGTACTACCGCCAGAGGTACCGCTGGAGGTACCGGCACGTCCGAAAACGCCACTGGATACCCCTACGGTACCTCCCGGTACCCGCTTCGTACTACCGCCAGCGAGCTCAATTAATCCCAGCGGTACTACCGCTGGCGCAGCGGTACTACCGCTGGACCTGGAAGATTCGGGCTGAAGCCCATGTAACGGCCCACAACTTACCCCTTCGCCTCGTGGACTATAAATACTCCTCCTCAGCCTAGGGTTAGGGTTAGACTATGATTTGGGAACTAAAGTAGAGCCTTGCTCCTTCTTCTCAAAGTGTCTCTTTCCTCCTATGGAGATGAATCAAGACCTCCACATGTGGAGATGAACCAAGGCCTCCTCTTGAGGAGAAGATCCCTGCGTGGATACCAAGGCTCCGCTTGTAGTTGCGATTACTTGCTAATCTTCCCTCTTAGAGTGTAGATTGGGTTGGTTGGATTGACCAATTGGACAAACAATCCTAAGAGTAAGGTGTGCTTGGGAGAGGAGGATTGGGGGCTGCCCTCGGGGATTTGTTACCAGTCGATTCTTGCCGGGTTGCTACTTGCTATTTACCCTTGTGTGTTTGATTTCCCCTCTTTGTGTTCATCGTTCTTCGCGTGTTCTTCGTGTTCATCCTTCCCTCCGCACAAATCCGTGAAAATCGGGACCTACCCGCATCATATGGTATCAGAGCTCTAGGTTGACACGGATTTGTTTTGTGTTTCCACCGAAATCCACCAAATTTTTCTTCGTTTTTGAGAAATTCGAAAATTTCCACCAAAAATAGCCTTGCCTTGATTCGAGCCGATCTGTCGATTCGTTGCGTTTTTGGTAGTTTTTGTCCATGGATCTGTTGCTTTAGGACCCCCTCCACCTTTGTTTGCGTTCCCTAGCCTTAATTTTGCCAATTTCCCACGAATTCGAGGATTTTCGAGCCCAATTTCCGCCCAAATTCGAGTCAAAATCGCGCAGATTCGTGCGCAGCGGTACTACCGCCAGTGCAGCGGTACTACCGCCGCAGCGGTACTACCGCCAGGGTCAGATTTTTCAGCAAATTTTTCTTTTCCTCGGTTCGTTTTGGCATTTCCTCTTTGGTTTGAGTCCTTTCTTGGTGTGCTACGTCTACGACATCGACAAGCTTCCGCAGCGACTTCATCAACGCCAAGCGACGACGCCACCAAGGACTCGACATTCCCCCACCATCATTTCCGTTGTGAGCCCTTCTTCCTTTCGCGCAACTTAACCTATTGGACTAGCTCGGTGATATTGCGAGGCATTGCACGTGTTGAGTGTTTGTCTTCAAGTATTGGCGAGTGTGTATCGTTAGAGAGCTTGGCACTAGCAAAAGAGAAGGAATCATCGTCAAAAAGCAAAAATCAAAAAAAAAAAAGAGAGAAAAGAAAAGAATCAAGTGGTGCCAAGTCTCATCTCTTGTAGGTTGCGACAAAGCTAAGACCGCCAAAGTGAGTGTGAGTGTTAACTCTTGTGCAAATCCGTTGCCCACAAAAAGCAATTGAGCTAGCGTCCTTCTTGTGTTGGGTGACATTTGAGCACGTAGTCTTCGTTAGGTTGTCTATCTTCGAGTGCTCGCCCTCTTGGTTGCCCAACCCCATTATTCGCTTTTGTGTGTGTTTCTTGATACTTTGTGGTTGGAGTTTCTTTGGTAATTTGATCATTGTGGATTTTCTCTACCTTTGACAATATACTTGTCGGCGGGTTTGTTTGTTTCGTTTGCCACTTCATACCTTCCTATCCTCATAAGTGTGTGTGTTGGGTGTTAGAACCGGATACTCTCCTCTCAAGCCACATTATACTTGGGATATAGTTTGTCTTGGTTTTCCTTACCACATCTCACTTGTTTCTTGAGAAAATGTTTAGGGGAAGTACAAACGGAAGCTCAAGCTCGGATGAGGAAATCCATGGTGGAGTTCGCGGTGATCATGGCTATGTCACCAATCCGAGTTCGTCGGTCTTCGACACCTTGTTCGTGATGGCTTAGGCCGCTACGAGCGCCGTCTCCAAACTCATGATGCCAACTTCAATGCAATCAATGCGAACATGGAGCGGATGACCGAAGCTATCAACAACCTTGCGCGACAACGAGCTCCTTCACGCTCAAGCCGTACAAGAAGCACCTCAAGGTCGACACAAGCACATCATGGACGTCATGAACCTCGACAAGAACGTCAACATGATTCAAGGAGCGACGCCCATGAACGACCTCCTCCTATCGTTGAACAACCACATGATCTTCACGCGAACAATGCCAATGCGCATCAAGAACAACCTCACCAAAATGATGATCGTCGCGCACGCATACCATCACCACCACCGCCACGACGTGATCGTCATGACCCATTGGCTAATGACAATGGCGTTCCGGGTGCGAATGACTTTGGTGAACAAGGACGTCACCCTCGTCATCCTCCAAGGCCACGTCATCAAACCATGACAATGCGAACAATGTCGAGCAACCCGTTCCTCAACAAGAGCTACCTCCTCAACATGCGCCTCGTCAAGAGCTTCCTCATGATCGTCACCAACACCAACGTTCCGAGTCAAGTGATAACGAGTCAAGCCAACACAATGGTGATGGACTCAACCGAAGGAGACGTGGACGTGCATTCCCACGTGGTGGCCACCGTGACGACTATGATGACTTGACCAACGTCCGCTTTGACATACCCAAGTTCTACGGCACAAGTGATCCGGAAGCTTACTTCTCATGGGTACTCAAGGTTGACAAGATCTTCCGTGTGCAACGCTTCTCCGACAAAAAGAAGGTTGCCTTAGCCTCGATGGAGTTTGAAGAGTATGCTCTCTTGTGGTGGGAACAACTACAAGATGCTCGCGTCGCTAACCACCAACAACCAATTGACACTTGGGTTGAAATGAAAGAAACCATGTACAAGCGCTTCGTGCCAAGCCATTACACTAGAGACTTATACAAGAAGTTGCAAGAGTTGAAGCAAGGTTTGAAGTCGGTTGACGAGTACTACAAGGAAATGGAAATCTCCATGATGAGAGCCAATGTCAACGAGTACGAAGAGCAATCCATGGCTCGTTTCATGAATGGCCTCAACTATCCCATCAAGAAGATCGTGGAGTTCCAACCATATGCCTCTTTGGTTGAGCTAGTACATCAAGCTTCCAAGGCCGAGCGCCACGTGCTTGAAGAGCTCAAATACCTCAAGACAAAGGCATTCTACGCCAACAAGCCTTCTTCGTCAACTCCTACACCTTCACAAGCTCTTCCTCAAGCGAACACTCGAGGTCCTCCAAGAGTCTCTACATCGACACCTCAAGCGCCTCAACCTTTCAAGAAAGTACCTCCCTCTCCAAGGCGCCTCAAGGATCTTCGTCCGGCACAAGACTCTTGCAATGTTACAAGTGCGGCGGACAAGGGCACAAATCTTTTGAGTGCACCAACAAGAAGGTCATGATCATCAATGACATGGGAGAGTATGAATCTATGAGTGAAGATGAGTACAATGCTTTGAACAAGGTCGCCACAATGCAAAGTGCTCAAGAAGAAGAAAGTGAGATCTATTGTGATGGCGACAACAAAGACCCTTCCTTGGTTGTGGCAAGAGCTTAACCACCAATGTTCAAGTAGAAGAAGACCAAAGATGCAACTTGTTTCACACTAGAGCGGGAGTCAATGGAAAGTCCATCAAGGTCATCATAGATGGTGGAAGTTGCCACAACCTAGCGAGCAAAGAACTTTGTGATAAGCTCAACTTGAAGTTCAAGAAGCACCCACATCCTTACCATGTGCAATGGTTGAGTGATACCGGAGCCGTCAAGATTCAACACATGGTGCAAGTGTCCTTCAAGATTGGAGCCTATGAAGATACGGTTGATTGTGATGTTGTGCCTATGAACGTTTGTCACTTACTCCTTGGGCGTCCATGGCAATTTGACAAGGGTGCTATGCATGATGGAAGGACAAACTACTATAGCTTCAAGAACAACGACAAGACCTTCGTCCTTCGTCCCATGACACCAAGTCAAGTCATCGCCGACAACGCCAAGACCATTGCAAGGGCACAACAAGATCGTTCGTCTAGTGAGATGAGTGGTGAGCGAGAGACCACCAAAAGTGAGTGAGAGCCACAAGCCAAATGAGTGTGACACTTCAAAGAGAGTTCCCACAAAACTTACACTATTTGCCACAAAGAGAGAGATGAGGGAGTTGAGAGAAAACCCATCCACCCTACACTATGTGCTCATATGCAAGGGTGAAGTTTCTATGACTAACACTTTCACAAACCTTCCTCCTTCTTTGTTGTCTCTTTTGAAGGACTTTGAAGATGTTTCCCTCAAGAGTGCCACCGGGACTACCTCCTCTACGCGGAATCGAGCACCGCATCGACCTTGTTCCCGGCGCACCGCTACCAAACCGCGCTCCTTACCGCACCAACCCCGAAGAAACAAAGGAGATCGAGCGGCAAATACAAGAACTTCTTGCCATGGGACACATCCGCGAGAGCTTGAGTCCGTGTGCCGTGCCCGTCATCTTGGTACCCAAGCACGACAACACTCTTCGCCTTTGCATGGATTGTCGCCCCATCAACGCCATCACCGTTCGGTATCGCCATCCTATCCCTCGCCTTGATGATATGCTCGATGAGCTTTGTGGTTCCGCTATATTCTCCAAAATTGATCTTAAAAGTGGATATCACCAAATACGCATGTGTGAAGGTGATGAATGGAAGACCGCATTTAAAACTAAGCTTGGTCTTTATGAGTGGCTCGTCATGCCATTTGGTCTTTCCAATGCACCTTCTACCTTTATGCGTCTCATGAATCATGTTTTGCGTCCTTTTATTGGCAAATTTGTTGTGGTATACTTTGACGACATCCTTATCTATAGCAAGTCTTTGGAAGAGCACACTTCTCATGTTGCTCAAGTTTTGTTGGTTCTTCGCAATGAAAAGCTTTATGCAAATCTTTCTAAGTGCACTTTTGCCACCAACAAACTTGTTTTCTTGGGTTTTGTTGTTTCTTCGGATGGAGTTGAAGTTGATGATGCAAGATACAAGCAATTCGGACTTGGCCTTTTCCGACATCACTTGAGGAGTTGAGACGTTTTCTTGGTTTTGCCGGATTTTACCGCCGTTTCATCAAGGATTTTTCCACAATTGCTTGCCCCCTCCATGAACTTACAAAGAAGAATGTACCTTTCATTTGGGGCAATGCACATGATTTTGCTTTCAATGAGCTCAAACGGTTATTAACCGAAGCACCACTCCTTGCCCTTCCGGATTTCTCTAAGACATTTGAGATTGAATGCGATGCAAGTGGATTGGGCATTGGTGGAGTGCTTATGCAAAATGGTAGACCCATCGCATACCATAGTGAGAAACTAGATGGAGCTCGCTTGAATTACCCCATTTATGACAAAGAGTTATTTGCTTTGGTTCGTGTTTTGGATGTGTGGCAACATTACCTTCGTCCTAAGGAATTTGTCATTCATTCCGACCATGAATCCTTGAAATATTTGAAAAGTCAAACAAATTTGAACAAAAGACATGCTAAGTGGGTTGAGTTCATTGAGTCTTTCACTTTTGTAATCAAATACAAGAAAGGTAAAGACAATGTGGTCGCGGATGCTCTATCCCGCAAGGCCAACCTACTTACACGTCTTGACATTAGTGTTTGGGTTTGGATGAGATTAAAGAGTTGTATGCTACCGATGCTTTCTTTGGAGACATTTTCGCTCAATGTTCGGAGCACAAAGGAATTGGTGATTTCTATTTGCACAAAGGTTTCTTGTTTAAGGCTAACAAACTATGTATACCCGAGTCTTCGCTTCGTTTGGTCCTTTTGAAGGAATCTCATGGAGGACACTCATGGGTCATTTTGGCCGTGACAAGACCTATGCCATGCTCTCCACCAACTACTATTGGCCTAGAATGAAGCGTGATGTGGAACGCCTAGTTCGACGATGTTCACATGTCTCAAAGCTAAGTCTACTCTAAACTCTCATGGGTTATACACACCATTGCCTATTCCACATCACCCATGGTCCGATATAGCTATGGATTTTGTCTTAGGACTCCCACGCACTAAAACAAACAAGGATTCCATCTTTGTCGTCATTGATCGCTTCTCTAAAATGGCACACTTTATACCTTGCAACAAGAGCGACGATGCTTCACACATTGCTACTTTGTTTTTCAGGGAAATCGTCCGTCTTCATGGAGTGCCCAAGACCATTGTGTCGGATCGTGACACCAAGTTCGTGAGCTATTTTTGGAAGACTTTGATGGCCAAGATGGGAATCAAGCAACTATTCTCCACCGCATACCACCCTCAAACCGATGGCCAAACCGAAGTGGTGAACCGAAGCCTATCTACACTCCTTCGTGTGTTGATCAAGCCTAACTTGAAGAATTGGGAAGAGTGCATCCCACACGCCGAGTTCGCCTACAATCGAGCACTTCACCGCGCAACAAAGAGAACACCCTTCGAGGTCGTCTATGGTGCCAACCCCTACACCGCGCTCGACATGCTACCACTTCCACTCCGTGAGCAAGTTAACATGGACTTCGACAAGCGAGCCGCTTACATGAAGAAGCTCCATGAGGAAACAAGAACTACTCTCGAGAAGCACAACAAAGACCATGCTACGAAGATGAACAAACACAAGCGCGCCATGATATTTGAAGAAGGAGATCTTGTGTGGCTACACCTTCGCAAAGATCGCTTTCCGGATGCAAGGAAGTCCAAGCTTCACCCTCGTGGAGATGGACCTTTCAAGGTTATCAAGCGCATCAACAACAATGCTACAAGATCGACATCTCCAACTCCAAACACTTGGTCCATGACACCTTCAACGTCGCCGACTCTCGCCATACTATGGACATCAAGCGATGAAGAGGACCAAGAGTCGAGGACGACTCTTTTCCAAGGGGGGGGGGAGATGATGTAGCCCGACCTACGTCTCCTACAACAAGTGGCCCAATGACAAGAGCAAGAATCAAAGCTCTCCATGATAAGGTGAATTCGCTCCTATCTATGTGTGATCTCGACACTCCTTTGAATGGGTTGCTACTTCATTCGGATACGTTGTGCATACTCAGGAACAACCACCAAGAAGATCAAGAAGCAAGTGCAGAAGATGGCCAAGAGACGAGTCAAGAAGAAGATGAAGTAGACGAAGCATCAGCACAGCGGTACTACCGCCCGGCAGGCCGGTACTACCGCCAGATCCCAGGCAGCCGCGCTACCGCTGAAGAGGAAGACCTGCGCAGAACTCCAGGCAGCGGTACTACCGCTCCCACAGCGGTACTACCGCCGAACCCAGAGTGTAGATTGGGTTGGTTGGATTGACCAATTGGACAAACAATCCTAAGAGTAAGGTGTGCTTGGGAGAGGAGGATTGGGGGCTGCCCTCGGGGATTTGTTACCAGTCAATTCTTGCCGGGTTGCTACTTGCTATTTACCCTTGTGTGTTTGATTTCCCCTCTTTGTGTTCATCGTTCTTCGCGTGTTCTTCGTGTTCATACTTCCCTCCGCCCAAATCCGTGAAATCGGGACCTACCCGCATCAGTAAACATGTTGTGGGGTCTCTGTCAATAGATTATTTTCAACGCTTCTGCATGTGTTGAAGCCAGTAAGCTGTCATACCATTATTTCAACCAAGATACTCTTTGGTCCGAAACTTATCAGGGTATATGATGTTTTTGGCGACAGTAACTCTACGGGATAAAATTTGTTTTTTTGTTCATGCTTCATTCTAGATTTACTGGTGGTTCTTGATACATGGTTCATAATATCCAGAACGACATGTCAATATGTCATGAGTACAATGCTCATGATCTTCCAGGTTTTGTTACTCGAGTTTTTCATACGAAATAAGAAAATTCTTGAACGAGCCAAAGGAAGGGGTGTTGTTTGAGCCGATTTGAGCTTGTAGGACGTATTGGGCCATGGTCCTTTTACCTTTATTCCTTTCCATATATGGTTGTTGTGATTTTGTACGTTTGGGTCATTTTTGGCCTGGCCACTTTCAACCAAACTCAGTTAGGTACATCAACTACTTTGCGTCAATAACCACTGAATAGTACCTCAACAATAGCCACAATATTTTCCTTTTCTCTAAGAGATGTCGATGCATTTGTATGCCCCCGACAAGAGAAACATGTCAACATTATTTTGATTATATCATAACTGTATAAAAAACTAAACATGAGATTATTTCCGCCAAAGATTAGTTTGTAAATGTTTAGCACGAATGATAAAAAATGCAAGAGAGAGTAAAAGAAGCTAAAAGTGGTAAAATGACCACATAGAAAAAGATAGGGCAATCCCATTCACACATAAACTTTATCTTATTTTCAATTTGCAGCCTAAGATATTTAAACAATATACCACCATGGCTAAACAGAATTAGAAGCAAAGTCATCCTCATATAAGTAGCCTATAAGCAAATTATAACACTTAACCAAGCTGATTGATCATTGACTTCGATGACGAATCAGCTTGGTTAAGTGTCATTTCAACTAAGCCTATGTGTGCTATGACAACATCATACTTATCAATAAAAGTGCCTTTGATTGCCAACAAACACGACACATCCTTAGAGATGTACACGTAAACTTAATCACTCCGATAATTCACAAGAGCAGGTGCGAGGTCACAACTGATTCTATTTTCTTCTTCTGAAAATGCTACATTCAAATGTACTAGAAGGAAATGGCGCGCTTTGCCACGCCTCATTTTCGCTCTTTGCTTTTAGTTTCTCCGTTCAGTTATGGTTGGCGGCCTACAACTGGATCTTTTTTAGTACCTTGCAACTTTGTCTAAATTTCCAAACCATAACCACCATGACATTCACACACTTTCTCGTAACTAAATCCAGTTTAAATTTGGTACAACTTGGTGCCCAAATAATAATTGGGTAATCGATAAGATTGGACAATTCAAAATATTAGAACAGCAACAACAATACTTGACAATTGAAAATATTGTAGTACATAGACAAACACGATATCTAATTGATATATCCAACTTTTGAGTTTACAACCCGTCACAAAGCAGAAGGAATGTAAAGTGAAGAAAAAAAAGGTAGGTTTAGAAATGGAGGGAGTACTATTTAAGTTAAGCTTATCAATCTCAGCTGCGAACTATAACCAAATCGAAAAATGTAGTTGGAGAAACTTAGTGCAAAAGGAAACCATACAGTGTTATGAGATTAGGAGAACCTCTTATATGTAAATTTAAGATTAACACAAATAAACGCACTTATGTTTACTCTTGTAGATACCAATCTAGCATGTGCAAGCGCAACAGGGATTCTTAAAGTCTAGACATTTATGTATCAAAGACATCAGAGTTGCCGACGTTCCAATAACCGGTTGACCCTACCATAGTGATGTAGGTTGGTCCCGATTTTCACGGATTTGTGCGGAGGGAATGATGAACATGAAGAACAAGTGATGAACACAAGAACACAAAGAGCGGAAAACTCTCAAATCAAAGATAACTAGCAAGTAGCAACTCAGCAAGATTCAATTGGTAACAAATCCCCTAGGGCCGCCCCCAATTCTCCTCTCCCAAGCACACCTTACTCTTAGGATTGTTTGTCCAATTGGTCAATCCAACCAATCCAATCTAGCAACTACAAGAGGGAAGATTAGCAAGTAATCGCAACTACAAGAGGAAGCCTTGGTATCCACGAAGGGATCTTCTCCACAAGGGGAGGCCTTGGTTCATCTCCACAAGGGGAGGCCTTGATTTGATTCATCTCCATAGGAGGAAAGAGACACTTTGAGAAGAAGGAGCAAGACTCTACTCTAATCTCAAATCATAGTCTAACCCTAGATCTAGCCAAGGGGTACCTATTTATAGTCTAGGCAAAAAGGGGACGAAATACATGGGTCAAAACCCAGATCTGCACACAGGCACGCGCAGGGCCGGTAGTACCGGCGGATACGGTCCGGTAGTACTAGACGCGCGCAGGTCCGGTAGTACCGGAAGTATTTCTGGTAGTACCGCTTAGGGTGGCATCGGATCCAGTAGCGTCTGGCGTCTCGGAGGTAGTACCGGCCTCGCTGGTCCGGTAGTACCGGCCGACACTTTTTCAGGTTTTCTAGCTCCTTTTTCCCGCTCTTCTTCTTGGCCATCTTCTTGGGTCTTCTCTTGGTCATCTTCTTCACTCCATTGAGGGTCGTCATCAAGGTGGTTCCTGAGTATGCACAAAGTATCCGAATGAAGTAGCAAACCATTCAAAGGAGTGTCGAGATCACACATAGATAGGAGTGAATTCACCTTATCATGGAGAGCTTTGACTCTTGCTCTTGTCATTGGGCCACTTGTTGTAGGAGCGTAGGTTGGGCTACATCATCTCCCCCCCCTTGGAAAAGAGTCGTCCTCGACTCTTGGTCATCCTCATCGCTTGATGTTCCAAGGTATGGCGATAGGTCGGCGACGTTGAAGGTGTCATGGACCAAGTGTTTGGAGTTGGAGATGTCGATCTTGTAGGCATTGTCGTTGATGCGCTTGATAACCTTGAAAGGTCCATCTCCACGAGGGTGAAGCTTGGACTTCCTTGCATCCGGAAAGCGATCTTTGCGAAGGTGTAGCCAAACAAGGTCTCCTTCTTCAAATATCATGGCGCGCTTGTGTTTGTTCATCTTCGTAGCATGGTCTTTGTTGTGCTTCTCGAGCGTAGTTCTTGTTTCCTCATGGAGCTTTTCATGTAAGCGGCTCGCTTGTCGAAGTCCATGTTAACTTGCTCACGGAGTGGAAGTGGTAGCATGTCGAGCGCGGTGTAGGGGTTGGAGCCATAGACGATCTCGAAGGGTGTTCTCTTTGTTGCGCGGTGTAGTGCTCGATTGTAGGCGAACTCGGCGTGTGGGATGCACTCTTCCCAATTCTTCAAGTTAGGCTTGATCAACACACGAAGGAGTGTAGATAGGCTTCGGTTCACCACTTCGGTTTGGCCATCGGTTTGAGGGTGGTATGCGGTGGAGAATAGTTGCTTGATTCCCATCTTGGCCATCAAAGTCTTCCAAAAATAGCTCACGAACTTGACGTCACGATCCGACACAATGGTCTTTGGCACCCATGAAGACGGACGATTTCCCTGAAAAACAAAGTAGCAATGTGTGAAGCATCGTCGCTCTTGTTGCAAGGTATAAAGTGTGCCATTTTAGAGAAGCGATCAATGACGACAAAGATGGAATCCTTGTTTGTTTTAGTGCGTGGGAGTCCTAAGACAAAATCCATAGCTATATCGGACCATGGGTGATGTGGAATAGGCAAAGGTGTATATAACCATGAGAGTTTAGAGTAGACTTAGCTTTGAGACATGTAGAACATCGTCGAACTAGGCGTTCCACATCACGCTTCATTCTGGCCAATAGTAGTTGGTGGCGAGCATGGCGTAGGTCTTGTCGCGGCCAAAGTGACCCATGAGTGATCCTCCATGAGATTCCTTCAAAAGGACCAAACGAAGCGAAGACTCGGGTATACATAGTTTGTTAGCCTTAAACAAGAAACCTTGTGCAAATAGAAATCACCAATTCCTTTGTGCTCCGAACATTGAGCGAAAATGTCTCCAAAGAAAGCATCGGTAGCATACAACTCTTTATCTCATCCAAACCCAAGACACTAATGTCAAGACGTGTAAGTAGGTTGGCCTTGCGGGATAGAGCATCCGCGACCACATTGTCTTTACCTTTCTTGTATTTGATTACAAAGGTAAAGACTCAATGAACTCAACCCACTTAGCATGTCTTTTGTTCAAATTTGTTTGACTTTTCAAATATTTCAAGGATTCATGGTCGGAATGAATGACAAATTCCTTAGGACGAAGGTAATGTTGCCACACATCCAAAACACGAACCAAAGCAAATAACTCTTTGTCATAAATGGGGTAATTCAAGCGAGCTCCATCTAGTTTCTCACTATGGTATGCGATGGGTCTACCATTTTGCATAAGCACTCCACCAATGCCCAATCCACTTGCATCGCATTCAATCTCAAATGTCTTAGAGAAATCCGGAAGGGCAAGGAGTGGTGCTTCGGTTAATAACCGTTTGAGCTCATTGAAAGCAAAATCATGTGCATTGCCCCAAATGAAAGGTACATTTTCTTTGTAAGTTCATGGAGGGGGCAAGCAATTGTGGAAAAATCCTTGATGAAACGGCGGTAAAATCCGGCAAAACCAAGAAAACGTCTCAACTCCTCAAGTGACATCGGAAAAGGCCAAGTCCGAATTGCTTGTATCTTTGCTTCATCAACTTCGACTCCATCCGAAGAAACAACAAAACCCAAGAAAACAAGTTTGTTGGTGGCAAAAGTGCACTTAGAAAGATTTGCATAAAGCTTTTCATTGCGAAGAACCAACAAAACTTGAGCAACATGAGAAGTGTGCTCTTCCAAAGATTTGCTATAGATAAGGATGTCGTCAAAGTATACCACAACAAATTTCCAATGAAAGGACGCAAAACATGATTCATGAGACGCATAAAAGTAGAAGGTGCATTGGAAAGACCAAATGGCATGACAGCCATCATAAAGACCAAGCTTTGTTTTAAATGCGGTCTTCCATTCATCACCTTCACACATCTTATTTGATGATCCACTTTTAAGATCAATTTTGGAGAATATAGCGGAACCACAAAGCTCATCAAGCATATCATCAAGTCGAGGGATAGGATGGCGATACCGAACGGTGATGGCGTTGATGGGGCGACAATCCATGCAAAGGCGAAGAGTGTTGTCGTGCTTGGGTACCAAGATGACGGGCACGGCGCACGGACTCAAGCTCTCGCGGATATGTCCCATGGCAAGAAGTTCTTGTATTTGCCGCTCGATCTCCTTTGTCTCTCGGGGTTGGTGCGGTAAGGAGCGCGGTTTGGTAGCGGTGCGCCGGGAACAAGGTCGATGCGGTGCTCGATTCCGCGTAGAGGAGGTAGTCCCGGTGGCACTTCTTGAGGGAAGACATCTTCAAAGTCCTTCAAAAGAGACAACAAAGAAGGAGGAAGGTTTGTGAAAGTGTTAGTCATAGAAACTTCACCCTTGCATATGAGCACATAGTGGAGGGTGGATGGGTTCTCTCTCAACTCCTCATCTCTCTCTTTGTGGCAAATAGTGTAAGTTTTGTGGGAACTCTCTTTGAAGTGTCACTCATTTGGCTTGTGGCTCTCACTCACTTTATGGTGGGTCTCTCGCTCACCACTCATCTCACTGACGAACGATCTTGTTGTGCCCTTGCAATAGTCTTGGCGTTGTCGGCGATGACTTGACTTGGTGTCATGGGACGAAGGACGAAGGTCTTGTCGTTGTTCTTGAAGCTATAGTAATTTGTCCTTCCATCATGCATAGCACCCTTGTCAAATTGCCAAGGACGCCCAAGAGTAAGTGACAAACGTCATAGGCACAACATCACAATCAACCGTATCTTCATAGGCTCCAATCTTGAAGGACACTTGCACCATGTGTTGAATCTTGACGGCTCCGGTATCACTCAACCATTGCACATGGTAAGGATGTGGGTGCTTCTTGAACTTCAAGTTGAGCTTATCACAAAGTTCTTTGCTCGCTAGTTGTGGCAACTTCCACCATCTATGATGACCTTGATGGACTTTCCATTGATTCCCGCTCTTGTTTGAAACAAGTTGCATCTTTGGTCTTCTTCCACTTGAACATTGGTGGTTAAGCTCTTGCCACAACCAAGGAAGGGTTGTTGTCGCCATCACAATATATCTCACTTTCTTCTTCTTGAGCACTTTGCATTGTGGCGACCTTGTTCAAAGCATTGTACTCATCTTCACTCATAGATTCATACTCTCCCATGTCATTGATGATCATGACCTTCTTGTTGGTGCACTCAAAAGATTTGTGCCCTTGTCCGCCGCACTTGTAGCATTGCAAAGTCTTGTGCCGGACGAAGATCCTTGAGGCGCCTTGGTAGAGAGGTACTTTCTTGAAAGGTTGAGGCGCTTGAGGTGTCGAAGTAGAGACTCTTGGAGGACCTCGAGTTTGCTTGAGGAAGAGCTTGTGAAGGTGTAGGAGTTGACGAAGAAGGCTTGTTGGCGAAAATGCCTTTGTCTTGAGGTATTTGAGCTCTTCAAGCACGTGGCGCTCGGCCTTGGCTTGATGTACTAGCTCAACCAAGAGGCATATGGTTGGAACTCCACGATCTTCTTGATTGGATAGTTGAGGCCATTCATGAAACGAGCCATGGATTGCTCTTCGTACTCGTTGACATTGGCTCTCATCATGGAGATTTCCATCTCCTTGTAGTACTCATCAACCGACTTCAAACCTTGCTTCAACTCTTGCAACTTCTTGTATAAGTCTCTAGTGTAATGGCTTGGCACGAAGCGCTTGTACATTGTTTCTTTCATTTCAACCCAAGTGTCGATTGGTTGTTGGTGGTTAGCGACGCGTGCATCTTGTAGTTGTTCCCACCACAAGAGGCATACTCTTCAAACTCCATCGAGGCTAAGGCAACCTTCTTGTTGTCGGAGAAGCGTTGCACACGGAAGATCTTGTCAACCTTGAGTACCCATGAGAAGTAAGCTTCCGGATCACTTGTGCCGTAGAACTTGGGTATGTCAAAGCGGACGTTGGTCAAGTCATCATAGTTGTCACCATGGCACCACGTGGGAATGCACGTCCACGTCTCCTTCGATTGAGTCCATCACCATTGTGTTGGCTTGACTCGTTATCACTTGACTCGGAGCGATGGTGTTGTTGACGATCATGTGGAAGTTCTTGACGAGGACGAGGATCATGTTGAGGAGGTGCTCTTGTTGATGAACGGGTTGCTCGTTATTGTTCGCATTGTCATGATTTTGATGGCGTGGCCTTGGAGGATGACGGGGTGACGTCCTTGTTCATCAAAGTCATTCGCACCCGGTACGCCATTGTCATTAGCCAATGGGTCATGACGATCACGTTGTTGCGGTGGTGGTGATGGTATGCGTCGCGATGTTCAACATTTTGGTGAGGTTGTTCTTGATGCGCATTGGCATTGTTCGCGTGAAGATCATGTGGTTGTTCAACGTTATGAGGAGGTCGTTCATGGGCGTCGCGCCTTGGATCATGTTGACGTTCTTGTCGAGGTTCATGACGTCCATGACGTGCTTGTGTCGACCTTGAGGTGCTTCTTGTACGGCTTGAGCGTGAAGAAGCTCGTTGTCGCACAAGGTTGTTGAGAGCTTCGGTCACCCGCTCCATAGATGCTTCTTGCGCATGCATGTGTTCGTTGAAGTTGTTCTCTTGAGCTTGTGAACGGTGCTCGTAGCGTCCTAAGCCATCACGAAGAAGGTGTCGAAGACCAACAAACTCCGTTTGTGTGACATAGCCATGATCACCGCGAACTCCACCATGGATTTCATCATCCGAGTTTGAGCTTCCGTTTGTACTTCCCCTAAACATTTTCTCAAGAACAAGTGAGATGTGTGGTAAGGAAAAACCAAGACAAACTATATCCCAAGTATAATGTGGCTTGAGAGGAGAAAATCCGGTTCTAACACCCAACACACACTTATGAGGATAGGAAGGTATGAAGTGGCAAATGATGAAGAAACACACACAAAAGCGAATGATGAGGTTGGGCGACCAAAGGGCGAGCACTCGAAGATAGACAACCTAACGAAGACTACGTGCTCAAATGTCACCCAACACAAGAGGGATGCTAGCTCAATTGCCTTTTGATGGGCAACCAATTTGCACAAGTGTTACACACTCACTCACTATGGCGGTATAAGCTTTGTCGCAACCTACAAGAGATGATACTTGGCACTACTCATGTTCTTTTCTTTTGTCTTCTCTTTTTTTTTTTTGCTTTTTGATGATGATTCCTTCTCTTTTGCTAGTGCCAAGATCTCTAACGATACACACTCGCCAATATTTCAAGACAATCACTCGAACAAGTGCAATGCCCCGCAATATCAAAGAGCTAGTCCGATAGGTCAAGGTACACGAAAGGAAGAAGGGCTCACAACGGATTACGATGATGGGGAAATGTCGAGTCCTTGGTGGCGTCGTCGCTTGGCGTTGATGATGCGTTGCTGCGGAAGCTTGTCGATGTAGTAGACGTAGGGCACACCAACAAAGGACTCAAACCAAAGAGGAAATGCCAAAACGAATCGAGGAAAAAGAAAAACTGCTCTGAAAATCCTGCCCGACGGTAGTACCGCTCATTCTGCCCCGGTAGTACCGGACGGTCGCGAAGCTCTGGTAGTACCGAAGGTCTGGCCGATAGTACCGGTCGACCAGAAATCTGGAGTTCTTCGTCGCGAATTGGGCGGAAATTGAGCTCAAAAAATCCTCAAATTCGTGGGAAATTGGCAAAATTAAGGCTAGGGAACGCAAACAAAGGTGGAGGGGGTCCTAAAGCAACAGATCCATGGACAAAAACTACCAAAAACGCAACAAATCGACAGATCGGCTCGAATCAAGGAAAGGCTATTTTTGGTGGAAATTTTCGAATTTCTCAAAAACGAAGAAAAATTTGGTGGATTTTGGTGGAAACACAAAACAAATCCATGGCAACCTAGAGCTCTGATACCATATGATGTAGGTTGGTCCTGATTTTCACGGATTTGTGCGGAGGGAACGATGAACACGAAGAACAAGTGATGAACACAAGAACACAAAGAGGGAAAAACTCTCAAATCAAAGATAACTAGCAAGTAGCAACTCAGCAAGATTCAATTGGTAACAAATCCCCTAGGGCAGCCCCCAATTCTCCTCTCCCAAGCACACCTTACTCTTAGGATTGTTTGTCCAATTGGTCAATCCAACCAATCCAATCTAGCCACTACAAGAGGGAAGATTAGCAAGTAATCGCAACTACAAGAGGAAGCCTTGGTATCCACGAAGGGATCTTCTCCACAAGGGGAGGCCTTGGTTCATCTCCACAAGGGGAGGCCTTGATTTGATTCATCTCCATAGGTGGAAAGAGACACTTTGAGAAGAAGGAGCAAGGCTCTACTCTAATCTCAAATCATAGTCTAACCCTATATCTAGCCAAGGGGTACCTATTTATAGTCTAGGCAAAAAGGGGACGAAATACATGGGTCAAAACCCAGATCTGCACACAGGCACGCACAGGGCCGGTAGTACCGGCGGATACGGTTCGGTAGTACCGGACGCGCGCAGGTCCGGTAGTACCGGAAGTATTTCCGGTAGTACCGCTTAGGGTGGCATCGGATCCAGTAGCGTCTGGCGTCTCGGCGGTAGTACCGGCCTCGCTGGTCCGGTAGTACCGGCCGGCACTTCTTCAGGTTTTCCAGCTCTTTTTCCCCGCTCTTCTTCTTGGCCATCTTCTTGGGTCTTCTCTTGGTCATCTTCTTCACTCCATTGAGGGTCGTCATCAAGGTGGTTCCTGAGTATGCACAAAGTATCCGAATGAAGTAGCAAACCATTCAAAGGAGTGTCGAGATCACACATAGATTGGAGTGAATTCACCTCATCATGGAGAGCTTTGACTCTTGCTCTTGTCATTGGGCCACTTGTTGTAGGAGCCGTAGGTTGGGCTACATCACATAGTCAGATCTTCATTCTCTAGCAGGGTTGTGTGTCTCTTTTAGTTACAGTTAAGAGCTGAAAAACATAAATTTTCACCAACAAGGATTTCCTTTGCCACAAACACATGGATATTTAAGCTACTTATAACTTATAAGTAATAAAGAGTAGCAATACAACAGGAGAACCTTTTCAGATATTATTTACTCACATGAAAGCCTTCACAAGTATAGTAGGTTGCTATATATTTGTCTCGTGCTCGGAAAATTGTACTCTACAACAGGTGAATACATTACTACCATTAGAATTTCAAAACTGATTTGGCATTCTATTCTTTAATTTCACCAAAGAATTCCACACCAACACGTGGGGTATAATCTAGTTTGGTAAGAGAAAGTCCAAGAAAGTTAAACCATGACACGAAACAAGAACCCATAAAAATCAGTATTCTGATACATGAGAAAGTACTTACACTGTCCTTGATATACTTCAAAACAAATGCCTTCCAGAAGTACTATAAGCATTAGTTGACAAATTCGGCATAATAAGATTGGACTCAATTCTTTCTGCCTCCATTAACTAAAGAACACTTACGAATATGATGCTCACAAGCTGAAAAGGACATATAGACATTGATAGTAACATAATTCATATGAATCTGCTTGCTGGTGTTTGTAGGTAACAACACTACAGAAATAACTTCAGAATCTCTAGTGCTAAGAGGCTAACATATACTGATGTTAATAGAAACTGCTAAGCTTCTTCTGAAGGAGAACACAAATAAAAACGTCAGATATATTTAAAGATCTATATACCGTTCACAAACCTACAGTAGCAGGTGACGCCAAACTATTTGCTTTTGTGCGATCCTGGCGAGAGGACGAAACTGACAGCGCACTGAAAGAAAGGAGAAAACGCAGACCGCCGCTCTTTCTTGACATCATTCCTCCCACGCCGGCCGCAGCTTCCCAACTCGAGCTCAACGCCGTCGTGCCTCCTCAAGCTTCCCTGAGCCGTTCAACAGCTTTAAACTGATCTTCTGTTCCCCAGAAACCTTTTTCCCCTCTGGATTGCTTGCTGGTTTGCTCGGCCGTTGCGGTCCCCGCTAGACCTTGTCACCGGAGCTCCTCCAGTTACCAAAAACCTGCGGCGCCGCCACTGAAGTGTCGCCCACGCTCGCACTCGTGTGCTGCTTCTCCCTGCCACCGGTGAAGCTCGCTGCTGCTGCTCCCCTGCAATCGAGAAACAACACACGTTTCTCTCACTCAAGTTCCTCTCCAAAGGAATAGAGCTGCTTGTTCTTCAGATATGAATGCCGGTAAATGTATGTTTCCAGATTTCAAAACATGATGTGGTTTGAAAATGAAAGAAAGCTTGCTTCCTTATGGAGTACAACCTGAACAGAACCCAGCTCTACTACACCAAAAAACAGAGCAAAGTAAACTCCCAATTCTATAGAAGAACAAGATATTTTGCATAAAATTACCCTCAAAATTAATCCATGCATAATCTAGCATATTGCAAAACATTGCATTAACTGATCTGCAACTTGTGAATTGATGGTATATCCATTCAATGTGAAACAGATTCAAAATGTAATACTCCAGAGCCTAAATATTTTGCAGGCTCTACTCTGAAGCCGAATTAAATCTGGAGAAATCATGGGCCTAAAATAAACTCAGTGAACTAAATACTTTGGTGCCACACTCACTGAAAGCAGAAGCAATTGGTGCCAGGTTAGAGTTATTATGGGCCTAAAAGACAGATTCAGAGATATCTCACTGTCTATCTCATTTGAGCTGCAGCATTACAACACCGTGTCTTTATTTTACCTGCATAATTTTATAGTTTCTTGATAATTGAGAACAAATGCCTCAGATTTCTTGGACTCACCTTTTATCTATATATATGTGTGTTGCCTCTTCCTCACAAGTCAGAAGAGCCGAAAGAAAAAGTTAGAAGACGAAATAAAGCATAAATCTTTTTTTAGGCTATAACTGAATCTCCGGGTTTAATTAGGCTATAACTGAGTAAGTTTTTATGTTACCAAAATGAAGAATTCACAGGCAGTAACTTTTGCACCAATAAGAAAATGCTTGCATCTTGACAGTAATTTTTTGCACCAATAACAAAATGTTTGCATCTCGACAGTAATGTTTTCACTTGCAGCAATAAGAAAAATGCTGTCAATATTTAGGATGTCTTGCATGGTCAAGCTAGCTAGCATGTTTGGCATGAGTTGTAGTACAGATAAAATGCAGAAAACATGTGTATGTAACTGTTAATATAAGAGGATTCAGGTAGAAGTAGTTCCACTGGCACTTAGCACACCATTAGAATAATACGGCCTGGCAAACTGTTAACCACACATTTACAACAAAGGAAGTATTCAGAGTACTCAAGCAGGAGTAGCAATCAAAGGGTGAAGCACAAATACTTCAGACTTATCTGTACAACTGCAAACATAAAGCTGCAAAGAGAGGATTATAGAGGTGAAGTTCAATGCAGCATACCAATCTGCATTCATGCCATCCTCGTTGGCAATTTCTTGTAAAATAACCGCATGGGAGTGAGTTCTCTGGTCACCATTGACCCCAGCTGTTTGGACAGTCAAAAACACAACAAAAGCTTGCCAAATTGTATCATACATGCCTGCATCTTTAATGGCTTGAACAAATATTTCATCCACCTAGAAGACATGAACAAAGCAGTTCACAATTACACCATACATACACCAACATATGATTTAGCAAAATTGCAAAAGTTCAAAAAGCTCAAACCTGACGAAGAACCTCCAAAGCCTTGCCTTCTGTAACATCGCCGAGGACACGTACAACAAAACCAGGCCTGGGAAACAGGTGTCCTTTTAAGAACGACTCCAGGACATTTAAGATATCCCCAACTTCCTCATGCTTGTTTAGTTCTGTGAAATACCAGAAGTGCAAGTTGCTGCAATCAAAACTGCAGTATATACAATCAAAACAATTACATGCAGTAGCAGTGTTTACAATCCAAATATAAATTCAGACACACAAATATAAACTGAAAGATGCAAATATAAATTCAGGGACAGTTTCAAGAACCTTTTTGCGTGCTGCAATATAAAGAAAACTTTCCCTCTAATGTGGTATGCTCCTATATATTAAAATGTCAGTGTCCTATAGATTACAATTTGGAACCTAAAAGCAGAATATCTTTGAAATATGGACACATGCCATTTCCTTTCATATTCTCATAAGCAATTACACTCAGCTTCAACCCATGTTCTATAAAATATGTTTATACCTCACAGAACATTTGCTGCTACCAGTTCAGTAGATTCAGCACTAAACTCTAGGGTTCATACCCAAGGCAAAGATTAGATATTAAAGGATCCTCATTTGCTGCTCAGATCAGAGAGGAGAAGTGGGCATAAGGCGTACCTCTGGAGACGGGCACGAGTCGTATCCTCCTCCTGCCTACGGCTGGTGATGGGATCTCCTCTCCGTGGCTCGCGTCCTTGTGGTCAGCCTGCAGCAGCTCCGAGCGTCGGCGGGTCGGCGTAGTGCGGAGGCGGAGTGGCGAGGGGCCAGGTGAGCACCGTGAGGGTAGGGGCCTTCGCCAGGTCGAGGGGATGGTTCGGATTGAGGATACCTTGGGCGTGCCTCGTGTGGAGACCGGCGTCGGGCAGAGCATGATGCCGACGGCAGCAGACCGGGCGGCTGCGTCGTCGCTCGCGTGTGGAGGAGACCGACAGCATACAGGTCGGCCAGGACGAATCGGAGGCGCTGGTGCTGGCCTCGTGGTGGATGGCGCCGGATCTCCCGACCTCCATCACGTCTCTCCTCCATGGCCGGGGACCGCTCCGGCGTTCAGTAGGTCCGGCGACCGCTGGAAGGCTGGGGGGTTGGGGACGGCCAGGGGCGACGCCCAAAGATGGTAGAACTCGGGGTAGGGGACGGCCACGAGCGGCGACGCAGCCGGAGCGGGCGAGGACGGCCAGAGGAGATGCGCCGGTGGGTGGATCGAGGGTGGTGCACGCGCAGGAGAACGACCTACTCTTTCGACTCGTCCTCGCGGTCAAAGATAGGAGTGAACTGACTGCGGATAGTCGGTATCGCACGGCGAATGACACACATACCCGTGGGAGGATTCAGTCACTGACAGTGGGACCAAAAACATGAATTCATCACAGGCCAACAATTCTAGTGGGATTGTATGTTGTAGAGAATGGAAACCCCGTGCCTATTACTCACTACTTTATTGTAAAAAATACTCACTACATCCTCTCCCCTCCACACACACGAGCAGCCTACCTGCTCCCTCTTCTCTCCTCGAGTATGTACAGAAAGAATGAGGAAACACACAGATAAAACTATAGATCTGAACTCACAATCTAAATGGACTTTCGGCGCACGAAATCAAAATTGCATACACACATGCTGACACGAAATCTTGTTTATTTACTGTTTGGTTCGTGCAACCATAGAAGTAGTTAATTGATGATGTAAGTGTGATTTGATTAATAAAGAATCGCAGTAGAGTCCTGCTGCTTACCATCAAAAATAAAATAAAAATAGAAGTAGTCAGGCAACTCTCGATAACATTCTCTGCCTGTCACGGAAAGTCGGAAAGCTTACAGAAACCCTAGCGACGGTTCTACTTGTCCCCTCCATCTCGACACCGGCAGTGGCCTCTCGGCAATTCGGCTCTAAGCCTGTGTCCGTTTCTCGTCGGCCCTTCGAGTACGTGCTCATCAAAACCCTATCCAGCCCTGATTCGCCCACCCAAACCCTAACCCTAATCCGCTCGATGTTGTGATTCCGCCGCGCTTGCCATGGCTCTAGAGGGGCCGGCGGAGCGACGGGACGAAGGCCAGCAGGCAGGGGTGGCGAACGGGAACGGCGTGGCTCCGCGGATGGCCGGCCGCCCGTCGGGGACCGCTGCGCACTCTGACAGGCGGCTGCGGTTCAACCCCAACACGGAGCACAAGTCGCAGGACTACACCGACGTGCGCGGTGAGTACGCGCCAGCCGTGTACAGCGCCCTGGAGCGGCACCTCCCCCCTAGCCTCCTTGAGGCCGACCGTGATGTCAAGCTGCACTTCATGCGTGACATACTCGCTCGCTACTGGCCCCATGGCGAGCGCAACAAGGTCGTGCTCTCGATCCCTCTTTAGCTTATTGAGTGATATCCATGGGCATTGCGTGGATTTATGTGTTGGAATTGGTTCAATTTTGGTTTACTAGGCTTGTTATTAAGCTATGTGACCAGCGTGTACTCTTCCAAACCCTGAATTTGGAGTACCTGCGGTGTATGGTATCATTCGGCAGTGGGGCCTGGGGAAGGAGAAGCTGCCTATGGGAGGAAGACATGGCTTATATTGGTACCAACATGGAAGCAGTCCAGTAGCTAGAAAATTCCATGATTTAATCTGTATAGAAAGGTTACCTGTAGTCCAGACAGTCCCTTCCTTTGTTTTCCTTGCCCTTAAGGATCGCCCACATACATTACTTGATGCCTAAGGCCAGAATCCTAACAAACATGAAAATGACTAAAAAAACTTGGAACTAACTCTAGAGATAAGATCCTATTAAATTAAAGGATACAGATTGATCCCCTACTGTTCTCTGCTGGCTGCACCAGCTAAACCCCAGACGCAGCATTGCTTCTTATAGGTAGAAACGACATTTAGTATTTCCTTTTATTTAAGTTAGCTTACTCATTTCATCTATTAATCATCTGCAGGTTCAAAGGCACAAAGAATACAGGCAGAAGATACTCCACCTATATAAGGTTTGCACTTCAGCATTGGCTTAGAGTTTTTGTAAAATAGAGATGGATAACTGTAAATTTTTTTTGCGGGGAGGATAACTGTAATTTATGTTCTTGCACATAGATGCATTTGCAAGTAGAAATATGCAACACCTAGATCAGTATTGCCATTTGTTTTGCAAGTTTTTTTTAGTGGTGTGAAACAAGATGCGCATATTTGTTCTGTACAACTTGCCATATGTGATGACCCAGAGTCAACATAGTTTTGCAAAGTTTGTTGTTTAAAGTGTGCTGGATTGAACAGAGGCCTATTGAGTGCTTAGGGTGTTTGAGACTGCATATATGAAGAGTTGAAAATCCATCATGCCATGTGAATTTCATAGTTAAAAATGTTCTATCCAGGAATTTCATAAATGTGTAGATCACTTTAATTAGAGGCACATAAATTTGAATGGTAAAGATGCTATGTTATTACATGCAACTTATAGTCATAGATGTAAAGTATGTGGGTGTAACTGTGGGGTTGCCAGTATTATTGATCAGAGTACAATGTCTCTACAAGACATCAATTATTTGGATCCTGCTATATATTAATGGGTGCAGACATTTTTTCTAACCGAAGTACAAAGTTCTCAATACGTTAATTAAGTATAACTGTATAAGATAATTGCTTAGTTAATTCGGAGAAAACCGGCTAAAAGCCGATATTACAAACGTCCAAAGACATTGTATAAGCGTCCAAACCCCCGGTCAGTTTGGCCACCAAGGCAGACCTGACCGCTTGAGACTGTAACACAGTGTCAAAGTCTTGTTTTGCAAGTTTTATAATAAATCAATTAAGTTCTTTGTTTGATTAACTAAGATGCTATGTTTTCTTCCTTGAATTTGATGAAATTCTTTTAATGCTAAACGGGCCAAATTCAAGAAACTAAAACCCTAAAATTACTACCATTGTATTCGCGAGGGATATCCGTAGAGATTAGTGTTGACTGACCAGGGCAATGATTGTATTTTGATGGCTGTACTGTTTACTCTTCTCTCCGTATTTTGTGAATCTTGCACTAAAACATGTCTAGGTACATGTTGGGCCCAAACATGCTAAAACATCTTATATTTTGATACGGAGGGAGTATGTGCCACAGAGCTCAACATCACCTTTTGTTGGATCTCTTCAAATCTTTTCAAAAGCGTAGATAGTAATAGGCCATGGTTTTTATTTGTCAGAGGATTGTTTTTTCCCTATTTGCTTGCTTGTAGTTCACTTTTTTTGCTACCTTGCAGCCACTTCATGAGGAATTATACAGGATGGATCCTTCGGCCTTCTTCTTGCCAACATTCCTCGAAGCAGTAAGAACTAATACAGAAGAAAGCCTTGCAAGTATAATGACCGAGCCAACTCCTGGTGTTTTTTCCTTTGCTATGTTACAGCCTAACTTTTGTGACATGTTGTTGGAGGAGGTATGGTAAAGTAACCAACACCCACTTTAGCTCTTATGGCAGGTTTCCTAGAATGTAAAAGCAATTATTTAAACGTTTGTAGGTAGAGAACTTTGAAAAGTGGGTTCATGCAATGAAATTTAAGATAATGAGGCCAAACACAATGAACAAGTATGGTGCTGTACTTGATGATTTTGGTCTGGAAGCTATGCTGAACCAGTTCATGGAGGAGTTCATAGCTCCAGTTTCTAAAGGTTATTTGATTTCCTTCTGTGTTGTTGTAGATGGGAAGAAACAGTATTGGTTTCATTGTTTCAACATATCTGTCCACATTAATATTATGTTCTTTGTGTCAACCATCAGTTTTTTACCCTGAGGTTGGTGGGGGAACATTGGATTCTCATCATGCTTTTGTTGTTGAATACGGGAAAGACAGAGATGTTGAACTTGGTATGTTACAATTATCATATCCAAAGATGCTGACAAAATCTTTTGAAGTTCTCTGTTCCTTAACTGTGCATGTCTGTCTGGATGTAGTCATGACATTTCTATCATATTTGGATAATGTGCACTGATACAATCTTGCTATGTATTTTTACCATTTTTAATAGTTCTACAATCATGATGATTATGCTCTGCAAGAACTGTATATATCGAGTATAAATACTGGTGCTCTCAAACCATCAGAGTTGTTTTATGATTTTAGTGTTTCCTGCCTAGTGTATCAGTGACTTATATTTTCTTGTCAGTCTGCTAATGATTCTTAGTAATTGTTATGGAATGGGCCTGATGACCTCATTTGTCACCATAGATGCTCATTTTCATGCCATGTCCATGTGTGTCTTTCTCATCTCTATCTTTACCATTATCAATATAGATTAAAATAGGTTGAACAAATTATGCACTATGCTCTCTAAGGTCCAACATTTTGGCAAGGTGACCTTTTTCGATAATTTCCAGATCAAGCTGTACTACGCTTTGTATTTTTGTACTCCTTGTTTGAAAATCTAGGGTGTACTTATGGTTCACAAGAATAGCTGTGTAAGCATGTTGTTCCCTCTATACCCCACTCTTGCTTTACGTTATATTTCCGACATGCATGCAGTAAATATACCACTTTATGTATAATAAATTAAGGGTATTGCACTTATTTTTTGTATCTCTTCGATTAGTTCAAGAAATAATATGCCTTACATTTTCAAACTGAGATATAAGCTGTACGAAAACTTTCATTCCTTTTTTTTCTGTACTTCAGAATATTGTTTTTCCTCTTTTTGTTGCCACACTATTATAGTGCCTAAAGATGTCTGTGACTTCTTAAAGTGACACTTTCCGTAAGACTACTCCATCTGTTTTTGCTACCTCTGCCTAGAAATACCATCCTTTTCCATGTTCTAAACTGTTACTCTCTCTTAAAGGTTTCCATGTCGATGATTCTGAAGTAACATTAAATGTTTGCCTTGGCAAGCAATTCTCTGGCGGTGAATTATACTTTCGTGGCATCCGCTGCGAGAATCACGTGAACTCAGAAACACAACATGAGGTAGTGTTTTGTGAATATTGCGAGCTTCCGCAATTACTGTCTTTCTTATTGTATGGTTTTTGGCTCTTTTTTGTTTGTCAATGGGTCAATGGATCGTTGCTGATACTGATTAATCTGAATGTGATACTCCTAAAATTTTCTTGCATGGATTTTGGCATCAGCTATTGACAAGCTAAGGAGTATTGTTACCCTGTTCACGTCAGTTATACATTACATAAAAGTCAATATATAGGTTATACTTTACTTTTTCTTCAAAACAATCAGTGTTAGTATACGAGGAAGCAATATATAGTGTTTCAATCAAGTATTCATGTTCCTGATTTTACTGCAGGAAATGTATGATTACTCTCATGTTCCTGGACGAGCTGTGCTTCATCGTGGTCGTCATAGACATGGTGCTAGACCAACAACATCAGGGCTCAGAATGAACCTGCTTCTGTGGTGCAGAAGGTATTCAGATCTCTCCTTGCAATTTCAATTTTGTCCAGGATCTTTCCGTGACTTATTTTGGATGTTGGATGTTGTAAGCCATTAGATTGCTAGACAGATATACGTATTGTAGTAAGTTTCTTGTATTTCCTTTTTGTATTTTCGGATATATAATTTATCTCCTAGTCTTATGTATATATACAGCTTTACTTCCCTTCCCTGATAACATGGTATCAATAGCCGATTAGGTTTTTGAAAAGAAAAATCCACATGTTTGATTGCCTGCCGGGTTGTCGCCTCTGTAGTCGATTGAGTACCATCGATCTCCCCATGCCCTACTGCCTGCCTGGTGCTTGGGCGCCATGGTTGACACTGGTCGAGGGGTATCGGGGATTAGGGAGAAGAGGATTGCTCGAATTCTTAGTACACGCTACTGCTCCTTATATAGAAATAGAAGACAGTCCACACTATTACAAGGAAAGCAAAGACTGATGTCAATCAATCCAACCACGGTTGGGGGCGGTCTCCCGTACATGGCGATCACCTTATTCTTCAGTCTGGTCATCCGGGTGTGGATGAATTGCATGGAACGCGAACTCCAAATAGTTGACTGTCCTTCCAAAAAAATTGGGTCACGGTCACAAAGAGTCAAAGACAGAACAGTCTCATGAAAGAAGGCATGAGCAACCGTGAGAGCTGTGTACGTGTGAGCCAATGGAGTAAAGTGGGCATATTTCGAAAAACGATCGACTGAAGCTATCATTGTTTTTCCATGTACGCTAGCAAGAGCTCGAGAAAATCTGTAGAGAACTGCTGATTGAGGCCTCAATGGTTGTAGCTGACCTGCATGATTCAATGCTTCTATTTTATTGGTGCTGAGTGCTGACACTAAACTTGCATGTACAAGATCTTCAACCAATTTATGACCACCTGGAATGTAGAAGGAGGCACTTAAGCTATGCAAAGTCTTGTGAACGCCCTCGTGGGCTGCATGAGCTTGTTCTAGAAGTGAAGGTAGGAGCCATAATGACAGACACATGAACCCCGACGACCATACAAAACCAGATCATCGTGACCAAGGTGCTTTAAGTTTGCTTGAGAAGACGCTGCGCTGAGGCTGCAATATCATAACGCAAGTCATCGTAGAGGGCAAATGTGGGGTTGAGAGAGCACACGTCAGGAGCAACTCCTCGTCCATGTTACGACAAACAATGTGCTGGCTACATTGTTGAGACTTCGAAGGCGATATTCCACAGTGAAGTCACCCAAAAAGTTTACTCACCCATTGATGTCGAATAGTGGAAAGGCGTGGATCCAAGATGAACTTCAAGTTATAATGGTCAGGTAAATGGTGAATTCACGGCCCCATAGTTACGGCCGCCAATGTCACAATGCTGCATTGCCGAGGCCAATCAATTCCCTTTTGTAGGCCCGCATGTTCAGCATAGTGGGCAACAACCAGGCGCCAGTGGTCCGTCGCATTAATGGAACACATCGCAGAAACCAGATCCAGAAGCATCCCTTAGCGATAAATCGAAAGAGAAGTCTGCCATTTGTTGCACATGCTTCGAGCTGAGAGTATTCTTTAGTACCTTGAATGCTCCCGTGGCATTGTCATCCCAACAAAATCTTTCCTTCGATAGCTTAGTGACAGAGCTTGCAGTGAGACCATAATCCTTGATGAACTTGCCAAAGTAGCCTCTGCCGAACCTAAGTATCTGCAAAGGCCACAAACAGACCGTGGGATTGGGTAATCCGCCATTGCAAGAACCTTATCCTCGTTGATGGACATCCCCATGGCTAGGGTAAGAAACATATGTCACTTCAAGGTACACTTGGCGTATGACTTCGAAAAACAGGATGAAGGTGTAATTGCTATTGAAGGATCAAGGATGGCGCCTATGGTTCAATTTTGTTGATTTTGGGATAATTGCGGATAAATGAGGTGATCCCAAAATACAACTAGATAAACAATCCTACCATGTGTGATCTAAGATAACAGCAAGTAAATGAGATGAACAAAATAAGCTACGTAGAGGGACTTGAGGACATGGTGATGTATCCCGAACTTCAAGTCCTTGGGGACTCGAATCTATATTGTAGAGGCCGTAGCAAACCAAGCCCACATGACCCCTCACGGATCTCTTTCTTCTCCATTGAGCTCTCAAAACGAAGTAAAAACCCTTCCACCATGGTATCTTGAGGTGATCCTTGAACCTTTACAGATTCCTTGATGGCAACCCACACATCATGCTCACAAGGCAAGTCCAACTGTCTAGGGTTCCCCATAATCCCAAGAGTAACAATAACAAGCTTACTCAGTCTGGGGATTCAACTTCCGTTACTCTCTTTATCCCTCAAAAAATCACAAGATTAAACGAAGAGAGATGGAGGAGTTGAAAGCTTGACGAGCAACAACGGTTCGTGCTTGGATGGTCAACCCTCCATTGGGGTAAAAGACCCCTTAATAGGCCTTCTAAGGATCTTACTGTTAGGCTGCAGCAGCCCAGCCCCCTCCATGGGGGTAGAAGACCCCTTAGCCTTCTAAGGATCTGCCTGTTAGGCTGCAGCAGCCCATCCTCGGCATAGCCGGCCTCAGTGGGCATGTCAAGAGGGTGGTCGACATCTAGGCTGGCAATGCCAACCTTGGAGCATGACAAAAAAGATGTTTTATGAGATCAAATAGTGGCCTTTTACGATGTAAGTGGCTAGTTGAAAACCCATATCATGTAAGCCAAGTTCCCCCCCTTTCTTTGACTCAAATAAAGGCAAAACGGAAACCATAAAATAAATACTCCGTCTTCTCGATAACCCTTGATGTAGCAGCCTCCCTTTTTTCATCCATCTTCATGTCCGGGAATAAACACCTGTTTATACACTCGATATCGATTAGTCCCCTAATTCGTTGTCATTAACACCAAAATCTACGTTGGGTGTTAAAGTTTGTCCTTTGAGCTAAAACCCATCATTGTCATTCTGCGTGTAAGGCTGTAAACTGAAACATAAGCCAGACCAAACAACAGTTATATATTTAACGCTTTGCCAATATTTGTCCATTGCTCAACACTGGACAATTTGTTTAATATAATCATATCGATATAATGCACTTTCCCTTCCTGCAAAAATAATTAGATCACTTGCATTATATCATTTAATCAGGGTTGCCATCAATGTAGAATTGGCTGAATTTTTACTCCATGTGGATATTTATGGCATATATTGTTTGGTTAAGAAAAAATGCATACAATTAATAGGATATTGCATTTAACATGACAATTTTCAGATTTATGATTATGAATTTGTATTACAAACCAATACGAAAAGTGTAATTATTGTTCAGAGCCTTGTCGTAACCAAAAAAACACGCCTTACATTTCAGGCTGGAGAGAGGAAGAACTTTGGTTGCTAGTTTCTTTATTGCTTGTTGAAAAAAAAGAAACAACAAATATTCCCTATGATTCAGAAGTCCTGTAAGTTTATTATTCCATCTAGAAATTAGAAGGTAGCTCCAATGTTTTCTTAGGTATTTTAGACTGCAAGTAACTCGCTGAAATTTATATAGCATCGCTGCACATAATTTTAGATCGAAAACTTTCAATATTTAAAACTGGAATAGCAAGTTAATACATCACGTGGGCTCTAGTGCGATATATGTGCATACACAGGACAGGAGCTAAACTAGGAATCCTAATGCAAAAGGAAATACATCATGAGAGTATACTACGATGCATCTATCTCCTTAACACCTTCCTTTCAAACTCATGGAGTCGTGGTGAAGAAGTGGCTTGACAAAAATCAAAACTGCCGTGGAGATCACTGTTCAAACTCACGGACAAAAGATGGTGCACCGATGCTGCACTAGGGGTAAAAGAGCAAAAGAGTGGACGACCTGGCCCCTCCTACCCTATCACCCATCATCTTCTCATTCCATTCCAATCCAATTCTCTCTGTCTCGAGCCGCTGCAAGAAGGCCACATGAAAAGTGACCAACATGACCGTAACATATCCTTAGAGCAACTCTAGCAGATCCGAATAATACCAACCCGGTTTTTCGTGTGCACCCGATATTGGTTTTACAGTTTAGAAATTCGTTGCGCGGAATAGAAATGGCAAATTTGAACTGGAAATTTTAAAAAGTACGTTGCGCTGCACACACAGTTATAAAAATGCACAAGATCATTACATACAGAACAACATAGTCGCCTCTCCCTGCGCATTTGGGAGCGCATGGACTTGCCTTGATGCGTCAGAGGAGCTCGTCGTCGTTGGTAATTGCAGCAAGCTCGGCATCAGCATCGGTGGTGATGAGCCCGGAGTCGTCGGACTTGGCGTGGGAATTCGTGGAGATCACCATGCCGGAGCTACCTGCTCACGCGTTACGCAGGCAGAGAGTGAGCCTGACCCACCTGAGTCCTCGAAGGCAGCTGCCCTTGATTGCGCCGGCCGTCCGGCAACGGTAGCTTCCCTCCTTGTCAACCGGTGCCGTGGTCCGGCCTCCGGCGCGCCCGCTACGCTCGCCACTGCCGCACATCGACGAGACACAGTGGACAGAATTGCTCGCCGGACTTTTTAACCCTAGCGGTGGAACAACCTAAATCGCGGCGGAGGGATTGGGGTGCGAACGCTAACCCCCCCCCCCCCCCCCCCCCCCCCCCCCCCAGTGGTGGCGCAGCCGCTTTTTCGGTGGCCTGGAAGGTGCCTCGTTGGGCCGCAAAAAAGGCCCAAACTGACTGATCAGGTGCTACATGGACCAAAAGGCTGAAGACTACAACCACAAAGTCACTCAACTGGAGAGCAGAAAATATGTGGCAGTAGCAGCAGCCCCAACCCTGAATATAAGGCGGAACATCAGAAGCAAGCTTTAAAGCACATAACCACGCCATTCTGATCGTGAACACCACAACAAGAAAAATGAGAGGGTGTGTGAATAGAATGAAAGCGCCAGTGCTCTACATAAATAATCTCCCTAGAATCAACACAAATAGGAGTGTCAAACTGTGGCATTAACTCTTATCAATGGATAAAACTTCAGTAGGGAAGACATCATCTATCCATTTGTGACGATATAAGTCATCTATAAAAAGTATAATGTACGGAACAAAACAAGGTATGTGAAGTAGCACATAATTTTAGACGGCATGCAGCTCTTAGGTTAATAAGATATTACGCTATTTTCTCTTTTGAACCTGCGTCCCTCCAGTGTTGATTGTCATAACTGTTGCATTTGTACTGCGTGCCCAGGTGGTTACTCAAATGAGAACCCAGAATGTAGACGGCATGAAGCATCTCTTAACGTTGCTATCTCTTTTAGTTCCAGTTTATTGTGCACAGCTAAATTAGTGCTTCCTGTGTTCAGCTCTGTGTTTAGAGAGATGAAGAAATACCAGAAAGATTTTTCTGGTTGGTGCGGCGAGTGCCAGCGCGAAAAGAGAGAGAGACAGATTCAGTGTGTTAAAGCGACGAAGCTGGTAATCATTAACTTTAAACACTTCCTCGAGTTGTGTCCATTTGGCAGCAAACATCCTGTTATTTCGCTTACACTTGCTTTACTCTCTTCCGAGCAGGCATTTCTTAGGAATGGTGGAGGGGGAATGATTTAAATCATATCTACTACTTGTATTATTATAGTCCTGTATCATATTAAACATTGTTTGCTCACTTGAATACATGTAGTTGTTGTTCAGTTTGTTGATGTCGTCGCATCTTTGTAAATCTAGACTTCCTGCTGCAGCTCGGTGATTTACAAATTTTGTTGGCCTTCATTACCTTGAGCCTCGTTGTAATCAAACTGTGGTCCACCTCTTTCTTCTTAGTCATTGAATTGATGCACTTGCATTTTTCTTAACTAAGAAAAGGCCATGTATTTTTGAACCGGATTGATTTCTGAAGTGACTGTATATTAGTCCTTCCGGGCTGACACCCCATTTGTCTCGACAGTAAGACAATCACCGATTCTATCAACTCTAAACTTGCAAGACTTTTATCTCACAAAAAGTAAACCTGACGTTTTGACATTTTTAACTAGACAGCGTGTTACACGTTTCAAAAAAAAAATCATGGTAACAGCCGAATTGTTGACACGTATTTGCTAGATTGTATTTACCTAGCTATCTGGTAGAATATAGTACTTGGGTAGCTAGATTTTTGAACGATTTTTTGTTTTAATCACGCAAGGCAATAATTTTTTGGTACTATACTATCTATAGAAACAACGATTGTAATATATAAAAAACTTAAAAAATATATCTGAACACCATAATACATAATTAATGAAATGAGATGTAGTTTTCAAGCCCGGTCAAGAAAAACTTAGTGGTGTAAATGGAGCTCAAATCTGATTCACAATTATGGAGATAATTTATTTTGAATTTCGAAATCTAGCATGTATCATATGCTCCTCCCATAAGAGCTCACAACATCTCCATCGGTACATGCGATATTCCTCCTATTGATACAATGGGTCTAGATACAAAAACAATCCTCTCACGTTGCCCTAGTTGGTTTGAAAATGTGTTTGTCATCACTTGTTCGCCCTTAACTTTTGGGGCCAACTTGGGGCTGTTGGACATGCCCTCCGAGTGGTGGGTACAACATGTCATTGGTCAACTATTGCCTAATGATGTCGGTCACCCATTTTAGGTTCACTAGGCAGGAGCTGCTTCGGTTTCCCCCATGCGCCGTCATTGAAAGTGTTTGACACTAAATGCCGACCACACCTGCCGCTCCGACCCCCTTTATATGCACCCCTGCACTGCAGCGGCCGCCCGCGCCTACCTCTCTTCCCTTCGTCCATGCTAGCCACAACAGAAGCACTATGAAACACAACATTGGGGCCGATAGATCAATTCGTTCTGGAGGCACAACCTCACTGTTCAGGAGGCAAAGTCGTTTTGAATACGTTCTCATTGTCTCATCAAACCACCGGTCACCGAAGGGTTAGGTCACCACGGCGACCTAGCGTGTCGTCACTTCTCACCGGCAACGAGCTAACATTCTCAACCGCCTTGGTTGAAGGGAAACTCTCATGCTCAACCTCCTTGACCTCATCGCCTCCAAAGATGAATGCCATAAGATGGGCATCATCCCTCGTCTCCTTTGCCGAAGGGATAATCCCATACTCGACTTCTTCACTTGACTCGCCTGCACAAGTGATACTCCCTCCGATCCATAATAAGTGTCGCAGTTTTGAATTAACCCCGGTTCAAAACTACGATTCTTATTTTGGATCGGAGGGAGTAGCATCTTGAATGCTCGCCTCCTTGGTCTAATGGAAAATCTCATGCCCGATGATACGTCTTGAACCTTAATTATTCGACGGGGAGAAGACGAAGTCCAAATATCAGCCAAGGAGGGACCCACCGCCTCCAGGCGGTACTAGGGCGTGGCCCAGGGTGGGGCCAAGCCTAGGGGGCGCCTAGGCCCCCTGGTTACCGCCTTACACTGCATGTTCACTTATAAATTGTCTTCATCCCCGAAACCCTAAAACACCCGAACAATTACACGAAAGATATCTCAGGCCGTCGTCAACAAAAACCCTAGTTCGGGAGGCTTCTGTAGTCCTTCCCGACACTCTGATGGAGGGGAGATCATCACCGAAGGGCTTCTACACCACCATGCCTGCCTCCTGAGTGATGCGTGAGTAGTTCATCTTTCGACTGCGGGTAGCTATAGCTAGATGGTTGTCTCTTCTCCTTGTGCCAGCATGTTTAGATCTTATGAGTTGCCTACTATGATCAAGATCACTATTATGTAATGCTACATGTTGTGTTTGCTGGGATCTGATGAATTGTAAAATTATGATCAAGTTTGTTTATCTATTTATATCTATATTTTATTTAATACCTTGGATGCTCTTTGATACATATGGTTACTCTGATAGAGTAGTTGTGTGTATCTCCAAGAGGGAGTATTTATGCTAGATAGTTGGTTCATGTCTCCTTGTGTCTTGGCTCGTGATGACAGAAACGACTAAGACCTTGGATGTGACGTTGCTACTAGGGGTAAAACAACATTGTTTATTTTTATATGTTTATAACCATTGCTGACATTATGCACAGTTCCTATTGTAATAATCAGTTGCTTGTAACTTAATACTTTTGGGTGACAGGCTAGATAGCGATCTCGAGGTGGATTATTAGTCATAAATTTCAGCTTCAAGTCTTTTTCCTATTTTGTTAGTTTATCTTGCTAAGATGGGTTCAGTAGAGAATACTAAGTTGTGTGACTTTAATAGTACCAACAATAATGACTTTCTATGCACATCAATTGCTCCACCTGCTTCTAAGGCTGAGTTATACAAAATAAAACCTGCTTTATTAAATCTTGATATGAAAGAGAAGTTTTCTGGTGCCAGTGTTTCCATTATGCCAAAAAAAAACTTTATGATATTCTTGAAATGGAACCATTATATGATTTTCACTTGAGTGTTCATTTTGCTGATTCTACTATGAAGAAACCTGTGGAAAGGATTGATAATGTTCTTATTATGTTCCTGTTAACTTCATTGTTATGGATATTGAATGCAAAACTTCATGTCCTATTGTTTTGGGAAGAAAATGAAACAACCTTTTCAATGCATTGTTAGGACAAGTTATGATTTTGATGCTGGTAATATTGATAATACTCAATTCTTGCTTTTTGCCTAGGTAAAAGACGTTAAAGAAAAGCGCTTATAGGAGGCAACCCAATCTATTTTTGTTTTCTATTTTGTTTTGCTTTTTGTTGAGTCTTGGCTGTTATTTGTTCTGTAGCAACTCCTTTGTATCCTTTTGTTTTCATTTTTGTGTCAAGAGTAGCCTCTAATGCTAAGAAATTTCAAAAAGTTTGGTTTGCTGTCCAGAAACAAATTTATGTGCTACACTGTAGAAAATGTTTAGAATTGCCAGAGCGTGATCTTGATCTCTTTTTTTTACGTAAATTGAGCTTTTTATCTATCTTTTATTAGTTTTAAGTTTTCGGATTTGAGCTACGTAAGTGCCTCGAAAAATTCGATCTTTACAGGTTGTTCTGTTTTTGACAGGTTGTGTCTTTATTTTGCATTATCTCTTTTACGAGCGTTGACTGAGGTTCTCACAGAGCGTAGAGGGCAGAAAATAAGGCTTAGTAAAAGTAGCTAATGTTAAAATGAGTTGTTTCAATGTGTCTTTATAGAACCAAAGTGGATTATATGTTTTGAGGACTAACCCCTCTAATGAAGTTTATGAGAAGTTTGGTGTGAAGAAAGTTTTCAAGTGTCAAGAGAGAGGATGATAAAAGAAGATCAAGAAGGAATAAAAGTTTGACCTCCTCTGCAATTATTCAGGAAGTCACAAGCATCTAATCTTGGGGATGCCCAAGTCATCCCCTTCTTCATCAACAATTATCAGGTTTTATCCCATAAAACTATATTTATATTGCTTTACATATTGGAGCGTCATTTTTGTTTTGCTTTCAGTTTTCTTTTGCTTGCTGGTCATTACGATGTTGGATCCTAGCATTCTTGTTGAGGAGAGAGACACACTCCGTTTTCTCAGAGAATACTCTTGTGCTACTTATACTTGTTGAGTATTCAGTTTTTGTTTTCTTTGCTTTTAGTTCTTGTTTTTCATGTATCTCTTTTCAGAGCTATTAGTTTTTTTTTATAAAAAGTACTCTCTTGGCTCAATTATACTAGACGAACAAGCCAGCTTCGCCTGGCGTCTGCAAGCCGATGTCACGCCACGTGGTCGGCTTGGTGTACCAGGAAGCATTTTTCGTTGTAACCAGTGAGTGTTTTTTGTGGTAACACCGCCGAGTATACAATCACCAATCATGATAAGTATCATAAACATTTTGAAAGAAGTGATACTCAAAATGCCATCACAACATTTTGAAAGAAGTAACTAGGCAGCCAAGAAACAAGTAGCTAACACAACTGTCGTTCCTGGTGGTATTCCATGCAGAGAAATGAAAGAAAAGATACTGTGCGAAAACATGCATGAGTTACATGGCATCTTCACTTGCTAGCTGTTTGTTGAACCACTCTTTAAAGGTAAACAGCGACAGCAATTAGTGAGCTCATATTAGGCGCATGCATATTTTTCCTTGGTCTGCAGACGGTGCCGTCAACACCACGCCATGCCGAGGCATCTCACCTATCATAAAATAAATATTGCTGCACTTAACAGGCAAAATCTAGATCGAGAAGCCCTATAGAAATTTGGTGCACTTAACTGAAATGTGCCATGTCATGCTGTCAATGATACGAAAACTTGGAAACTAACCTGAAATGTAAGCGAGTTCACCACTACAGAGCACAAAGGGAACGATATCTATAGGACAACTGGCAAAATCTATATCGAGAAGCCCCATAAAAATTCGGTATACTTAACTGAAATGTGTAATGCCATGCTATCAATGCTGTAGAAACTTGGAAACTAACCTGAATAGTATGTACTCCCTCCGTTCCAAATTAGATGTCATCCATTCATGCCACTTTCCTGATAGACGCACACACACCTGAACACTGAACTGTGGCAAAAGGATTGTTTAGTGTCACTGATTAAATCATTTACACTTCACCCCAAGATACCCAGCAAGGGGAATTCAAAAGTTTATGGACCAAAATATTGTCAATGATTTACAATTAGAAAGTTCATACACAAGCATAAAGCCCCTTCAAAAAATTCACTGCAAAAATATATACATTTCATCGGGAAAAGACTTCAGTTCACAAGTAGAAGGATATGTAGGAAGTTACAGTTAAACCTGAATACAACAGTCCTTTTCATTCTCCACACACCCTTAGTTACAACAACGATTACCAATATCAGTGGGAAAGTGTCCTAAATTAATTGTATACAGTGAACAATATTTCAATACCTAGTTCGAGTATCAATCGTTCAAGCAAATCACAGTGTGCTACAATCACACCTATCACATTTTTTTTTTAGATAAATGGAGTTTTTATTACTTAAAAAGTTTAAGCATTACACCCAGCCTCTGCATAACTAAGATGCACAAAACCGAAACAAGTCTGAAGTACGAAATATAAAAAGGCGAATTACATATCAGAATGAGAAATTGTAAAAACGCCTATGGTGGTGGAGGGCCAATCCGCAAATTATGCTGCCATCCATGTTGGGATAAAAAGTCTCTCGCCGTGTCCTCCAGTCTTGTACAGACCTCCATACATAGGTCTCGATGCCCCACACGTTGCAACTGAGACCACGAACGGAGTGTAGTAGTAGTCCTGTAGATAACCTGCATAAGAGAGCAATTTTTATCGTTAAAAACCTTGTCATTTCTACATAGCCAAAGTGACCATATTACGGCAAGCGCTGCCATCCTAATAAGTTGTTTGAACCTATTATCCACACCATTCAGCCAATTGCCAAAAATATTGGCAATGCTTGTAGGTGGGTAAATAGTAGAACCTATCTGGATGATGGACCATATAGAACTAGCTAATTTGCACTCGAAGAATAAGTGTTTGATTGTCTCGTCTTTATGACAGAAGACACACTGTTTACTTCCATGCCAATTGCGTTTTGCAAGGTTGTCTTTAGTAAGAATTTCTCCTCGACGAAGATACCACGCAAACACTTTGTTTTTTAGTGGGATTTTCATCTTCCAGATTTTCTTATTATTATCTACCGGCACTTCCGGCTGAATGAGTGTTGTGTACATGGAGACCACAGAGAATTTACCACAGTTGCGTAAATTCCACCGAAACTCGTCGGCCCCTTGTGTCAAATTGACAGTAGCCAGTCGCTCTAGCAACTCGTGCCAAGCTACTAGTCTGGGACCATCAAGATCTCTCTTGAACGTCACTGTTGGATGATTATCAACCAACACTTGAGCAAGCGTATCGCTCTTATGACGTCCTTGGACTATATTGTATAGCGCTGGATATTGTTCTCGGAGTGGGGTAGTACCCAACCACGTATCCTCCCAGAACCTTATCTCCGACCCATCTTTAATGGAGAAAGAACCATATGGGAAGAAGAATTTCTTCGTCGCCATTAGTCCAGCCCAAAAGTGAGAATCACCTGATTTCCAAGAAACCTGTGATAGCGCACTTGAGCCTATGTACTTCCTCCTAAGAAGAGTTTGCCACACCCCTTTTTCAGTCAGTAGCTTGAACAACCACTTACCAAGGAGTGCTCTATTCTTGACCTGAAGGTCATGAATCCCAAGGCCACCAAAGTCCTTAGGGCAGCACACTACATCCCATTTTGCCAGCCGATATTTCTTTTTTTCATTATCCCCTGCCAAAAGAATCTGGATCGAAAGTAATCCAATCGATGCAAGACTCCCTTTGATAATTGGAAGAAGGATATCATATACAGCACCGTATTAGTTAGGACTGAATTTATGAGTACCAACCTCCCACCCAAGGATAATAGTTTTCCTTTCCAACTACTCAACCTTTTTTGGAGTCTTTCCTCAACATATTTCCATTGAGCTATCGTCAGCCTCCTATAGTGTATTGGGATGCCTATATAGTTAATTGGAAACTGGCCAAGCCCACAGCCGAATAATTCAGCATATTGGTCAGCCTCATCCTGAGCGCGCCAAAACAAAACACTTCACTTTTATGGAAATTAATTTTTAGACCGGAAAGTTGCTCGAACGCCGATAATATTAATTTCAGGTTTCTTGCCTTTTCCATGTCACGTTCCATAAAAAGAATTGTATCGTCAGCATATTGGAGAATGGATAATCCGCCATCCACTAGGTGCGGTACCACTCCAACAATTTGCCCATCGGATTTTGCCCGCTCAATGATTATGGCTAACATATCATCAACTATATTAAACAATATAGGTGATAATGGATCACCTTGTCGTAATATCCCTTTTTTGTCTGGAAGTATCTACCAACATCGTCATTCACTTTGATGGCGACACTTCCTCCGGAAACGAAATTATGTATCATTGCGCGCCACTCAGCTGAAAAACCTTTTATTCTGAGTGTTTGTTGCAAGAAAGACCATTTGACTTTATCATAAGCCTTTTCGAAGTCTATTTTTAGAATAACTCCATTCAGTTTCTTCCGATGCATCTCATGAACCGTTTCATGTAAAATCACAACACCATCAAGGATATTGCGACCTTGCATAAGCGCCGTCTGAGTGGGTCTCACAACGTGATCAGCCACCGAATTAAGCCTAATAGTAGCGGTTTTAGTGAAGATTTTGAAGCTAACGTTTAGGAGACAGATAGGTCTATACTGCTGGATCCTTTCTGCTCCATTAACCTTTGGCAACAAAATTATCTCACCGAAATTTAGGCGAAATAGCTCGAGTTGTCCAGCATGTAAAGTTTGATAAAACTCAGCGGGAAAACCATCCGGACCCGGTGCTTTGTTGTGTTCCATCTGGAATACCGCCTTCTTTACCTCCTCCACAGAGTAAGGAGCTGTCAGATGGGCATTTTCCTGATCGGAAACCTACGGAATATCATTTGTTTGGGATTCGTCAAGCGAGAAATTATCTGCATCCGGCTCACCAAACAATTTTTTATAGTACTTCGTGATGTAGGATTTTAATTGTTCATGGCCTTCAATCGTACCCTCATCCTGGACCAGAGAATGAATGAGTTTCTTTCTATGTCTGCCATTAGCTAGACTATGAAAGTATCTCGTATTCGAGTCCCCTTCCAGAATGAACTGGGCCTTTGATCTTTGGTACCATTTGAGCTCCTCTTCACGAAGAATACCCGCCATCTCAGCATTTGATCGATTTTTGAGTTCAATCTCTTGCGTTGATAGTGGTCTAACTTCCACAAAAGCCTCTAGTTTATCAATGATAGATGACAACCGAAGCTTCTCGTTTTTTAGTTGCCCAACCATATGTCTCGCCCAACCATTCAGGTGTTTGCGCAATGCGCTAATTTTGTTATTCCACCTTTGAATTGGAGTTAAACCAGACACCGATCAAGTTTTCATCAACAGATCAAGTTTTGTTCAACCTCTAACCGATTTGCATAAATAAAAATTTGAATGCCCGCACTGCAGCTGAAAACGAATCGAACATAATCATTTTAGATAGATTCATGTGAAAATCATGCAGTAAATGATGCGCCACCCAACAATATTCCACTGATAATCATGCTGAGATAGTCCCATCACAGGAGAAACCTTCCCATGCAATATATGCTGCCTATTCTTGTCCCGAAGCTATGGTGCGGTAGTAAAGACAATCTTTTTTTGATGGTCACCGGGGGGGACAAAGTCCCCACCTGAATTTTCTCATTTATATTGGAACAGAAACCTCTTTTACAGGGAGATGATTTTACATGGGGGACAGGAGGGGAAGAAATCTATCTTTACAGGTAGAGAGGGGGGGGGGGGGGGGGGGGGGGGTAGAGACACCCCAACTATCCAGGACCTGTTGTCCTGTGATCACCCAAGCATAGCAGCCAGGAGGCAGCGTCCTGACCAGAACCTGCAGGTAATCTAGCTTTTCACAAGTGAGCTTCATCTTTGCCTGTCTTAAGAAGGAGGGGCTGGCTGGGAGCTTGTTCTCGGAACACCACAGCATTCCGATGCTTCCACATGCTCCAGAAGCAGAGCAAGACGAAAGTTGGAGCAGTCCGGGGAGGCACGGCGAGAGGAGCACCGTACTCATGGAGCTGCCGAACATCAGCACCATGGGGGAAGACGATCCATGGAATCACATAAATAATGAATTGGTAGAACTAAGATCCATGTCTCCTTATAAAAAAATACTAAGGATCGAGTAAATTTTATGCAATAATTACCTTTAGGATGCACCAACTAAAACAAAATTCAGAATTACATGTAGAAAGGATTATAAGAGTTTGCAAAGGTAAAACCAAATTAAGAATTTGCACCTATAACAAACTAAGTAATAATGGAGAAATACTTCGTGCGGCGGCAGGCTGGGCTTGGTATGGTACAGAGCGAGTAGCTTCTACTGCTCCGGAGCTAGCGTTCCTTCGGCTCGATCTGCATGACGATTTTGGCAGTCTGGGTGCAGAGCTTCGGTGGGTCGTCGGAGGCCACCCGCAGCAAAATCCCATTGCATTCACCTGATCTAATGCGAAATTTTCAGGTCACACGCACACGCATGCGCCATGCGTGTTCAGCCAGCCATCGAGCCAACAACCATGTATTTTGCTTCAACTCACGTACGGTGGCAGTACTAGGTACCTAGCTAGCTAGCCTAGCAGAATCGATCCAACGCCCAACCGAAAAAAGAAAAGAAAAAAAAAAGAGAGAAAGGAGGGGATAAGATTGAACCGTGGGTCCCCATGTCAGAAATTTAAACATTCCAAAAACATTTTCTGAAATTATTAAATCTATGACATATGCGTCCCACTCGTTAACAGTTAATGGTCAAACCATTGACTGGACGGAAACGTTCAGTTTGAAATTTTGTGAGGTTTTTAGACAAGAGCGTGGGGAAAAGTGAGCAAAAGTTTAGAGCGTGGGGATGAGTGAGTATAACTAAGGAACCAGGGCATAGATTTTAAAAACCCATAAAAAAATTTGCCCCTAAACCATTAGCTTCATATTTTGATTTCCCCATGAGAATTTGTTGTTATTTACTAAACTACTGTCCTCATGCATGATAATTTCATGCTTCATTTCCATCGGTTAAACATAAAATAATAGAGCCTACGTTATTCAATATGACAGTTCGCCTCACCTATTATCAAGACATAATCCCCAAATAAATACTGTTAATGTTGTGTATACTGGTGGACGCAGAAGGAACAGTTAAACCTGCCATTGTATAATCATAGTTCCTATTCAAATCCATATCCAAGTATTTGGTTAGGGTATGGATTAAAGAATGATTACCCATACTGTTTTGGGTATGGGGTGGGTAATTATCAACCAGATTCACTAAAAAGAAGGATCGGAGGCCTGTAGAGATAGCATCTAGCTACACACGGTCACATGGATACGACCGATGTATACTGTTGGTCCAATTCCACCTGTACATATTCCTATGCACCCTTTGGATCTCTGCGAATAAACAGCCTGTAGCAATTGCCATGCAGATTTAACTAGCCAGTACCAACTTGAAAGTGCCGCTGGTCCAATTCTAGCCTGTATTCATCCGAAAAGAAAAGATGCAGCACCTCCACTGACGCATGCTGCGGACGTGTCATCGGACAGTTCAATTGGAAACTTTGCTTGCCAGCCAGTCTTTCTTCTCAGCAAGCAACCAGAATAAGAAACTATGAGAAGATTACTGAACCAAACATGACTGAATCCATGAAAGAAAGAGGAACATGATACTACTTATGTACATAGCCTATCTCATGGTGCTCTTATACAAGCTTTCTAGAGTCGCATCTCGACATTAGTCCAGTGCATACAATTCTTGCTGGATGTGATGCAAGGGTCAAAAAGCCTAAAATGGCGAACTTGCTTTACAGAAAAGTAGAAGACCACTGGGACTCTGCGATCGCCATCTACAGAAGAAGCTACCAATCTGGTGTCGAAAAGTGCGTTGGTTTTACATCACCTACACTAGAAGAAAGACCAGCTATCAAGGGGAAAGGGACATATAAAAAAAATGCAAATACACAATTCCTACTTTACTGTCATTTGAGTAAACTCTTATCTCAAACATCTTACATTATACTGAAGGCTGCATTGCTATTGCCAGCTCATTATATTGATCATCTGATGGTACCAGAGGTCTGTCTCTAGGCATCTTTGGATCTGCACAATATTTCAATTCTGACGACCGTGCTTATTTGTTTCCACACACAGATATCGTGCTAGTACATAAAGATTTAACGTACTCACCAGCTTCAAGTGACATCGGAGTCAAAGATAGGGTTTCTTCCTTTGCAGATGTTGCAACCTTTGAACATGGTCTATGAAACAGCAAATGGGCCACAACTCGATCGATTGGATTTGTGTCTGTTTCTGTTTCCTTCGACAGAGATCTGAAATCACAAATACAATGATGAATCACTGTGAATACTTGCACACAAAAAAATACAGTGAGCTACAAAATGCACAAAAGGGCATCTTGCTGCTTAGTGTTTACATGCCACAAATAAATGTAAATACAACAAGAGCTTAGGCTTGCTCCTAGGAATATGCGAAGTGCACTCATATGTGGTTGTATTTATTGACCTTTTGTGATTCTCATCTTGTACGATCCTACATGGCTGCATTGTCCAGCTATACTAAATACCTAAATTTTCCATATATTAGGGGAATGCTTGCCTGTTGCCTCAAGCGCACCATAGTGCCCCTATGATCGAAGATGTCCATGCCAAAGGAATACTTGTAACCAAAGATTTCAAAAATTAATTAAGAATTAGCTGGTAAGATTTGTAGCTAACTTGTATGTCAAGGATCTATTGTTTGGAAGTTAAGATCTGTAACAATCTTTTCTGATCTTTTATCACTGAAGTCTGATTGAGGTATGTCAATCCAATCTATTGTCTATGATTTTTTCATTAATGCAAAGTATTATCTTTACAAAATAGAAGTTACTACAAGAAAGATAATAATAATATGAATATATAGTTTCCTGATTTCTTATTGACCTACTTTTTTCTTTTCCTTTTAATACCCAGCAAGATATTTTTGGTCATTGATATAGTTTCCTGACTTCTCATTACCTTTTTCCTTTTTTCAAACAGCATCAGTTCTGATATTTTTGGTCATTTTGATATAATTGGTTATTTCAAAACTAATATGTCGTGTGCTTATGGTTCGAGCCTAATCTTATATGACAAAAAAAACATATTATACAAGGTTTTTTTTTTAGTGTAGTAATATCAAAATGAAGACAATTGTGGTGAGACAATTGTTGCTAAGAGATCATCGCTAGGAGAAGACATACGTACCTATTTTTTGTTTCTCTCTCCTCCAGCTCAGCAATTATCTTATGTGGCATTGATAAGATAAAACTATTGTACATGCCCTAACCGGTACTCCTTACATCGTGGGACTCTCCTTATAGAGAGTTTAGGAAAGATAGGAAAGCTACAGCTGTATCATTAGGATAAGGCAAGCACTAAGGGCGTGTTTGGTAGACTAGGCGAGCTCAGAAAATCTCTTCCCACCCAGTTTTCAGGTGTTTGGTAGCCTGTGTTAGCAATCTGGGCCATGCCCACCTGAGGCGAAAAAGGCCTCTCAGCCTGGCCGGGTTGCGAAGCTCAAATCGAGCTTCACAGGCGAGCCTGGCCGACCTCATGCAGAAAACTTCCCACGCGTGGGACCCACGCGACCGTCGGCCCGCCCGCCCGCCCCGATGGAAACCCGAAGCTCATTTGCCCCCGATTCCCTCTGTCTCTCTCCTTCGCTCGGGTCGCTCCCGTCGCCGTTCCCGCAGCGCCGCCCGCCCGCCGCCTAGACTCCATCCCCGCCTCGCCCAGAGGTGCAGAGCCGCCACCCCGCGTCCCGCGCCGCCGCCAGCGACCTGCGCCATCCCAGCGCCGCGCCGCCGCCATAGCGACCTGCGCCACGCCCAGCGCCATCCCAGCTCCGCACCGCCCCGCCGCCCAGAGTCGCCCCGCCGCCCAGCACCGTCCCGACTCGCGCTGCCGCCCCGACGCCGACGACCTGCTGCCTGCGAGAGGAGTCCGAGATTTGACCGAGCTCAAATCTCGGAGGACTTGATTGCTTTTTAGTTTTGTAACAAGGGACCTGATTGTTTTGTATTTTCTACCCAGGGACCTGTTTGCTATATGTTTTTAGCTCAGCTCTGCTCACCTCATACAGGCCACCAAACAAGAGCTCAAATCAGCACTGCTGGGTTCATACAAGCTACCAAACACCACACAGTGAAACGCATGGGATCAGCCTGGCCAGACTCAGCTTGTATGAGGTGAGATTGCCCATACGGGCTACCAAACACACCCTAACTAGCTTTGGAAACAAACTAGTTTTTTGGTACGGAAATCAAGGGCCTGACTTGAGGATCAAGCTGTGGGTTCCTTCCCCTTGTCCTTGCAGCGGCAGCCATATATCATTATTTTTTAAGCTAAACTTAAATGAAGTAGCGAAACATGATGGCGTGTTTCCAGCATTTGTTTCCCTTATTGTTCTTTTCTTGAATAATACGTATTGTTTACGAACTGTATAAAACTGTAAACAGGACTGCAAATTTCATAAAGACAGCACAGCACGCCTGTGCTCAGAGCAAATACTTCAATATGGTGCTTGAGTTGGATGTTAGAGCTAGAATCACAGTGGAGTAACCAATAACCCAACATGACAGGCCTAATACTTAATTAACCCACTTTGGCATGAAGCAATATACCTTTTTCTCCTATTGGATGTGCCATTTTCTGAAACTTTATCTCCATCTCTCTTTGACTTGTTACTGCTAGTTCTGTAACTAGCAATTTGTCTCTGTGAGGAACTATCAGCCAAACGAAGCAAACTGTCTCGAATGCTGACCCGAGTGCTGGTATCCAACTGTGCAAGGCATACAACTTTTGTCAATTTCATCTTCACAAGACCATCCTGCAACTGAAAGCAACACATGAACATCAATAACATTTTGGCAAAGGAATAAATGGATGACCTTCCCAAGAGCATCTTTAAGCTCATAATATATTTTTTCCTCTATAAAGGGATCATCAGGAATTCCAGATTTCCTCTGAATCTCTTCATGGCCAGCTGAAGTCTGCTGTGGTGCATTTTCCTCTGTGATACCTGAACTCGAATCTGGATTCATTTTTCTTGGGGAGTAAGCTTGAGCTACCAAGGTGCCGCTGCCAGAACCCTCTTGACCAAATTGTTGCTGCTGTTGTTGAATTGCTATCAGGGCTTGCCGTTGTTGCCGGCGCCTAAGCTTTTCAATCTTTTCTTGGGGTGTCATCATCAGTGGCTTTTCTGTTGAACTTGACTGCTTTGGGGAATCTACTAAAGTTCGGCAACTTGCAGCCACTGGATTTGTCTGATGGCCTTCAGCCTGAATATTTGATACCAACGGAATGGTAGGAAATGGATATGTAGGATATCCACAGCTAGGAAATGTAAACTGACTAGCATGCCGAAACTGCTCCATGTACTTGTTATCTTGGAGCAGTGTATAGTGAAGACTTTGAAATTGCTGTGGGGGCCTGGATAATGAATGCAAACTGTCTGGTGGATGGTGTCCCTGGGAAAAGTCACCGGTAGTGTTGGATGTTTTACTTTTGCTTCTTTCTTCTGGTTTTCTCCGCGATTTAGTTGGCCTTTTATGCACATCTCCCTACAAAAGTAGCAAAGTTTTTACAGAGTCATAACGAGCCAGGTCGCTATTCAAACAAGATGTAACCAAGTATGTATCGAGTTGAGCAATGTTAAACAATACCTAGGTTCTTAGGCTATCAAGATGACAATTACGATAGTTAAAAAGGGGTGCGCAGAAAAGACAGCTTCAATAGGAAGGAAAAACACATCATATATGATGAGAAGATCAATTGAACAGGTGTATAGAAATGAAAAGCATACATTACGACTAGAGCATATACAATTCTTGTTGTTAAGCTCTAAGATTCCTACAGTATTTACTTTCCTGGAAGACTTTAAACTACTGAGGCATCATCACATTCTTATAGCCAAATTTGTCAAGACATGACTATCAGATCCATTCAAAAAGATTATTGCGCTGAGCAATTGACATCTATGTGTTAACTTATAGATTTACAAATGATGGCAACCATGCATAAATTACTTTTCCAGCTTAACATGAAAGGTGGAGATGAACTCATTCATAAAAAGAACATGCATGCATCACATGGTTAGCTACCTCCTTCGACATCTGATTTAGTTTTCAATAATAATCACCACTCAGATAATTTGTACACTGAGCATACACTAGCATTAGGATCTGCTAGTGCTACCTCCCAAAAATCTTGTAGTAGATATCAAGAGTAGCCAAGACTTGATTGCTAAACATGTCACGTACCTTGTTTTCTTGTTTGGCTATTCCACTGGGAGTATCATTAACCAGAACGGAAGAAGATCCACTATCATAAGATGGCTGCTTGTTTAATGGTACACGCTGTAGAATAATCAAGTAAATCATATCGATAAGAAACAGCTCAATGCTAGAGAAGATATGAAAGTTTTGCAATGCAGATGAGCACTATATACGCATACCAGAGATGGGATTGGTTGCACAGTACCATCAACCACAGCTGAAGACGTGGAGAGAAAATCACTGCCATTGACAACCATCTCATTACCAAATAAGGCTTCGCTGTTGCTGCAGAACCACAACATGTCATAAGTTAGTAAATTGATTACAGTGTTCAACTGTGTTTAAGTATCCCAAGCTGATTGTTTCATGAATTTTGAAGTAAAAAGAGTTTGATTTCCAACCTTACCTAAATAAGCGGTCAAAATCATCAAAATCTCCTATGTTACCCCAGTCACATTCAAGAAAGCTGTTACTCTTTTCTTCATGCTCACTGCCAAACACTTCAGGTTCACCATTCAGATGCACTGTATATGGATTAACAAAAAATGTATAATTTGCTTCTGAAGTATATCCCTTCTTCACCTTTGTTCATGCGTGTGTAGCACTTATGCAAAGGCACTAGAATAATAAGATGAAGCAAACCTGATGCAATTCCTGTGACTTTCTGTAAACTAGGCGCAGAGCTGAAATCCAAATATGACGATGATATACTATCGTTTGTATCAAGTGTAGTGGTCAAAGAAGGCAGGTCAGGCCAGGATTCCATGTCAAGTCGTGTAGCTGAATCATGTCCACTAGCCTCAGGGGCAGGCTGCTTTTCTGAAGCCGGATGTTCAGTTGAACCATCTGAAGTACGTTCAGTAAGGCCCGGAACCGTAGCTGCTTTGTCATCATTCTTCTTAACATCAACTGATGCACAATCCTTCGAATCATTGGGGGCTATAGGGTCTTCATTCTCATTGAGTTCCGCCCATATTGTGTCTCCTACCTGCACTTCAAAATCAAACATCTAAGTTTCTGGGAAAACAGAAGAAAATCCACTTGTCAACGCGGTCAAGCGAAAAGAAGGGCAAAATCCCCTTGTCAAACCAGCACATCGAAACCTTTGAACGCAGCATACATGACAAGGCAAATACCAAACCATAGCAGATCTAACAGTGTGACGAAAGCGCAAATTTGAAGAGAACATGGAGGGCGGGTTTCTCAGCGGCGTACCTGCTGCTGTTCTTGGTCGTTCCAGTCAAACATCCTTCTCCTGCTCAGGTGGCGGCGGCGCGCCCCGAACGAGAGCACGATTCGCGCTGCCTCCCGGGTCCCAGCGGTCGCATATCCAGCCAGCCAAGAACAGGGGGACAGGAATTAAATCCTCAAATTCGCCGACGCCGACGCCGCGCCTCTACCCCTCCTCCCGTGCTGCGTCGTCTTCCCCTGTCCTCCCTCCACCCACCGAGACGAGAGGACTCGAGTCCAGGGAGCGCCGGACGCGTGGGGGGCGGCAAATGGATGGCCGGTGGGGGTGGGGCTGGGAACGCCACGTTTGCAGGGACACATCTCGAGTAGTGGCGGAGAGCGCTCGATCAAATGCCGCGCTGTGATTGGCCACCCGAGGGTTAGTGGGTCGGGCTGGCAGGCGGGATAATGGGCTGGGCAAAAATGGGGAGCGTCGCTATCGTGCTCGTGGGGGCAATTCCTATTCGACGCTGAACGCGCCCGTTAGGCATGTGCAGGGGTTCAGACTAAACGGTATTCCCACTCTTTGCCTCGAAGTGAAAATGGCAAGCAGAGTCCCCCAACTTCTCTCAGAGAAGCCCCGAGCTTTTTTCCCCTTCGCTACAGTTCCGAAGAGGAGAAGAGGGAGGCGACTCGTTTGTAGCCACCGTCCGCGGCGAAGCCTCGGGTTCCTCCCCTCTCCGGCGGCCGCTCCGGCGGCGGGAGGGTGGGGGAACCCCGGATCTTCGATCTCGGCGTGTACATAGGTGTGTGCTAGGTGTGCGTGGCGTCGGCGCTCCGGAGGGGGTGGCGGCGGCGCTTTTGCTTTCTTTGCCGGAGCTCTCTCCTCCTCTTGGCGCTATTCCTTGGGATGGCGCTGGTGAGCTCTCGGCAGTAGATTCCTGCCATTTGCTGTGGATGGTGAGGTTAGGGTTTGCTCGGCCGGCGTGTGTGGCGGCGAGCTTGGCCTTCCGGGCTGTTGGCGAAGAGGCGGGGGCGAAGCCAATAGCAGTGGATTTTGTGCCGGGACTACTCTTCCGCGTCGTTGGCGTGTGCTCCGGCGCCGGCGTCGAGTCCTGCGGCTTCTTGATACGTCTCAAACGTATCTACAATTTCTGATGTTCCATGCTTATATTATGCCAATTGCTACATGTTTTATATACACTTCATAGCATTTTTATGCATTTTCTGGGACTAACCTATTAACAAGATGCCACAGTGCCAGTTCATGTTTTCTGCTGTTTTTGTATTCCAGAAAAGCTAGTCCGGAAATATTCTCGGAATTGGACGAAACTTGGACAGGACCTCCTATTTTTCCAACACGTACACGGAGTCCAAAGGAGAGACGGAGGGGGGCCGCGAGCCAGCCACACCATGGGGCGGCGCGGCCCCACCCTCACGCCGTGGGGTGGTGTGGGCCCCACGGGCGTCTCCAGCCGCCGCCCTTTCGCCTATATAATCTTTCCGACGCGTAAACCCTAAAGACCCGAGCCATTATCCACGAAAAGTTCCAGAGACGCCGCCGCCGTCAACCCTAGCTCGGGAGGGTTCAGAAGCTCTTCCAGGCACCCTGCCGGAGAGGGGAATCATCACCGGAGGGCTCTATATCGCCATGCCTGCCTCCGGAGTGATGCGTGAGTAGTCATCCTTGGACTACAGGTCCATAGCAGTAGCTAGATGGTTGTCTCTCCTCCTTGTGATATCATGTTTAGATCTTGTGAGCTGCCTAACATGATCAAGATCATCTATTTGTAATGCTACATGTTGTGTTTGCTGGGATCCGATGAATATTGAATACTATGTCAAGTTGATTATCAATCTATCTTATATTTTATTTATGATCTTGCATGCTCTCCGTTACTAGTAGATGCTTTGACCAAGTAGATGCTTTTAACTCCAAGAGGGAGTATTTATGCTAGATAGTGGGTTCAGTCTCCAGTAATCTGGGAGAGTGACAGCAACTTCTAAGTTTGTGGATGTGCTGTTGCCACTAGGGGTAAAACACAATGCTTTGTCTAAGGATAATTGTGTTGTTTACATTACACACTTTACTTAATGCAATAATCTGTTGCTTGCAACTTAATACCAACGGGGACACGGATGTTAACCTGGCGGTGGATTATTAGTCATAGATGCAGTTGGATAACGGTCTATGTATTATGTCGTAATGCCCAATTGAATATCATAGTAGTCATCTTGTTATATATATGCATTGTTATGCGCTCAATATTTTATCAATTGCCCAGCTGTAATTTGTTCACCCAGCATGTTAGTTATCTTTTATGGAGAGACACCATTAGTGAACTGTGGACCCCGGTCCATTCTTTTACACTGATAATACAACCTACTGCAATCATTGTCCCTTTTCATTCTCTGCAATTTACTACTATTTTCCACACCATACGTTTAATCCTTTGTTTTCAGCAAGCCGGTGAGATTGACAACCTCACTGTTTCGTTGGGGCAAAGTAGTTTGATTGTGTTGTGTGCAGGTTCCACGTCAGCGCGCCACTGACAACCTTCAGAAGTGATTTCTTACTCCTACTGGTTCGATTAAACCTTGGTTTCATACTGAGGGAAACTGCTGCTACACTGCTTCATACCTTCCTCTTGGGGTCTCCCAACGAACGTGTGATCCACGTCATCAAGCAACTTTTTCTGGCGCCGTTGCTGGGGAGTAAGAGGATTTCTGAAAGGGGAGTCTCTCACTTTCAATCTCTTTACTTTGTTATTGTCTTGCTTAGTTTATTTTTATCTTGTCTTGTTTGCTTTTTTATCAAAAACACACAAAAATTAGTTACTTGCATCTAGTTTATTTTCTGTTTGGTTTCTGTTATTTCATCATGCTTCTCCCTAAGTATACTTTAAAAGACATATCTGTGGGTAGTGGGTCTATCATTGGAAGAGATAACATTGAGGAATTCTTGGGTCACATTTGTAGGCTTAAAGATTTTGAAGATAGATCCTTGGTAGAACTTGCTCCAAATTATGAAATTGCTACAGCTTCTCTAGTTCACATGTTGGAAGCTAGGTTTGTCAATCTGAATCCTATAATGCAGCATATGTTCCTTAAACTTCATGATATGGAAGATGGTGAAAAGAAAGATTTTGTTCTAGAAACCTTGCTTAAAGAATTTGGTGATGTTGCTAGAGAAGCTAGAAAAGTTTTTATTCGATATAAGATGCTTGGCTATTATATTGATGTTGTTAATACACTTGAGAAACTGGAAAAAGAGAGGCTTAAGTACACTAAAGAAACTAATTATGAGGGGAAGTTAAGATACCAATACCTTTTAAGCTTATAGGAATGCATGAAGCACTAGAAAAGAATTTTGATTGGATTGTTCCTGAAAAATTTGATGAATAGATGTGCCTAAAAGTAATGAAAGAGGATTCTGAAACTATATAGATAAGATACAATGCATTGTTGAGAAAACTTCAACCTTTCTTTGATGCTTCTTCACTTGGAAACACTTGATTCTTACTTTCTGCGCCTAGCTGAAAGGCGTTAAAGAAAAGCGCTTATGGAGACAACCCATTGTTTTATTTCTGCAATTTTTCTTTTTTTGAGTCAAGGAGTTGTTTACTTCTGTAACAATTCCTTTGTATCTTTATTTTTTGCATTGTTGTGCCAAGTATTGCCTCTAATAGGAAGATGATGCTAGATTTGGATTTCTGCGCAGGAACAGATTTCTGCTGTTCACCGTTTTGCTTCTGTAAAATCACAGAAAAATTATTTAAATCTGAAATTTTTGTGCGTGATCCTCAGATATGTACGCATCTTTCGTTAGTTTTGAGTTTTTCGATCTGAGCAACGTAAGTGCCTCGAAAAAATTCGTCTTTACGGACTGTTCTGTTTAGACAGATTCTGTCTTTTATTTTTGCATTCTCTCTTTTACTAGTGTTGAGTGGAATTCTTTTTTAGGTGAAGAGCTTCACATAACATCAGTGGCAGTAGCTAATGTTAAAAGTAACGGTCATGTTTGTGTCCTTATAGAACATGTGAGTTTTTGATTGTGCACTAACCCTCTAATGAGAATTATTCTGAGTTTGGTGTGGCGGAAGTTTTCAAGGGTCAAGAGAGAAGGATGATATAATGTGATCAAGAAGAGTGAAGAGCTTAAGCTTGGGGATGCTCCCATGGATCACCCCAGCATATTTCAAGAAGACTCAAGCGTCTAAGCTTGGGGATGCCCAAGGCATCCCCTTCTTCATCAGCAACTTATCAGGTCATCTCTAGTGAAACTATATTTTAATTCTTTCACATCATATGTGCTTTACTTGGAGCGTCTGTGTGCTTTTATTTTCTTTTTATTTTATTTTCTTAGGTCAACTTGATTGGACCCTAGCATCTTGATTGGGAGAGAGACACGCTCCGCTTTTTCATATGAATACTCCTATTCTTCACTTATACTTGTTGAGTATTCTTGTTAGCTACTGTTTTGCTTTTAGCTCCTGTTTTTCATGCATCTCTTATTCAGAGCTGTTAGTTCTTTTAAAGAAAGTACTCTCTTGCTTCACTTATAATTGTTTGGAGAGTTTGTGTTGAAATAAATTGATTGGTGTTTGGTTGGAACAGAAAATGTTGCATGTGGTAGATGGTATAATGGAAAAAGCTTACATATTCTTGTAGATCACTGTATTGGATAATTTGATACTTGTCAATTGTTTTGAGTTATCAAGTAGTTCATGTTTAAGCTTTTGTATCATGTAGTTAAAACCTATTAATGAAGAACTACCGTAAAGCTCGTTGAAATTTGGTTTGCATGATTGGTATCTCTAAGGTCTAGATATTTTCTAGTAAAAGGGTTTGGTTAACAAGGAAGACAGTGTAGAGTCTTATAATGCTTGCAATATGTTTTCATATAAGTCTTGTGTGTCGGTTGATATCCTGTGTTTGCTTCAAATAACCTTGCTAGCCTAAATCTGTACTGAGAGGGAATGCTTCTCGTGCATCCAAAACCTTGAGCCAAAATCCATGCCATTGTGTCCACCATAACTACCTATATGTGGTATTTCCTTGCCATTCCAAGTAAATTTTTCATGTGCTACCTTTAAACTATTCAAAACTTTATTACTCCTTTTTGTGTCAATGTTTACCAAGCTCATGAGGACGGGGTGGATGTCTTTATGTCAACTGTCAAACAGACTTTACCACCGGACTAGCGGCATATACATCCGCTTATCCATTAATTTTGCAAAAAGAGCTGGCAAATGGGGTGCCCAGTCCCAATTAATTACAACTTTAACCGCTTAATTCTCTTCACATTTTTGCCCTGATTTATCAGTCAAGCAATGACCAGTGAAATATCTGCATGTGTAAACAAAAGAGAAAGAGGGATGATCTGCCTTGCTGGTAGAAATAACGTCCTTCATGGGAGCCGCTCTTAAAAGTCTGGTTGGCAGGGGTCATATTGTACTTTCCATTTTCTGATTCGTTGACAATTAACAAACACCTCTCAAAATATTTTTACTCTCTATATGATTTCAAAAACTTAAAAAGCTCTAGCACATGATTTAATCCCTGCTTCCCTCTGCGAAGGGCCTTTCTTTTACTTTTATGTTGAGTCAGTTTTCCTACTTCTTTCTATCTCAGAAGCAAACACTAGTGTCAACTTTGGTGCAACAATTTTTATATGCTGTATATTGCACTTATTATATTGCTTTGTGTTGACAAATATCCATGAGATATACATGTTGAAAGTTGAAAGCAATTGCTGAAGCTTAAATCTTCCTTTGTGTTGGTTAAATACCTTTTACTTAGAATCTATTGCTTTATGAGTTAACTCTTATGCAAAACTTTTGATGCTTGTCTCGAAAGTACTATTCATGAAAAGTTTTTGCTTATATGATTCAGTTGTTTGCTCATTATCTACTTGCTAGCAAACTATAGACCATTGACCTGGATCACTTCATTCATAACATGTGCTTTACAATACTATTTGATCAAGATTATGATTGTAGCATGTCACCTCAGAAATTATTTTGTTTTTATCGTTTTACCTACTCGAGGACGAGTAGAACTAAGCTTGGGGATGCTTGATACGTCTCAAACGTATCTATAATTTCTGATGTTCCATGTTATATTATACCAATTGTTACATGTTTTATATACACTTCATAGCATTTTTATGCATTTTCTGGGACTAACCTATTAACAAGATGCCACAGTGCCAGTTCCTGTTTTCTGCTGTTTTTGTATTCAGAAAAGCTAGTCTGGAAATATTCTCGGAATTGGACGAAACTTGGACAGGACCTCTATTTTTCCAACACGTACACGGAGTCCAAAGGAGAGACGGAGGGGGCCGCGAGCCAGCCACACCATGGGGCGGCGCGGCCCCCCTCTGCCGCGCCGTGGGGTGGTGTGGGCCCCACGGGCGTCTCCAGCCGCCGCCCTTTCGCCTATATCTTCCCGACGCGAAAACCCTAAAGACCCGAGCCATTATCCACGAAAAGTTCCAGAGACGCCGCCGCCGTCAACCCTAGCTCGGGAGGGTTCAGAAGCTCTTCCCGGCACCCTGCCGGAGAGGGGAATCATCACCGGAGGGCTCTACATCGCCATGCCTGCCTCCGGAGTGATGCGTGAGTAGTCATCCTTGGACTACGGGTCCATAGCAATAGCTAGATGGTTGTCTCTCCTCCTTGTGCTATCATGTTTAGATCTTGTGAGCTGCCTAACATGATCAAGATCATCTATTTGTAATGCTACATGTTGTGTTTGCTGGGATCCGATGAATATTGAATACTATGTCAAGTTGATTATCAATCTATCTTATATGTTATTTATGATCTTGCATGCTCTCCGTTACTAGTAGATGCTTTGACCAAGTAGATGCTTTTAACTCCAAGAGGGAGTATTTATGCTAGATAGTGGGTTCAGTCTCCAGTAATCTGGGAGAGTGACAGCAACTTCTAAGGTTGTAGATGTGCTGTTGCCACTAGGGTAAAACAGCAATGCTTTGTCTAAGGATAATTGTGTTGTTTACATTACGCACTTTACTTAATGCAATAATCTGTTGCTTGCAACTTAATACCAACGGGGACACGGATGTTAACCTGGCGGTGGATTATTAGTCATAGATGCAGTTGGATAACGGTCTATGTATTATGTCGTAATGCCCAATTGAATATCATAGTAGTCATCTTGTTATATATATGCATTGTTATGCGCTCAATATTTTATCAATTGCCCAGCTGTAATTTGTTCACCCAGCATGTTAGTTATCTTTTATGGAGAGACACCACTAGTGAACTGTGGACCCCGGTCCATTCTTTTACACTGATAATACAACCTACTGCAATCATTGTCCCTTTTCATTCTCTGCAATTTACTACTATTTTCCACACCATACGTTTAATCCTTTGTTTTCAGCAAGCCGGTGAGATTGACAACCTCACTGTTTCGTTGGGGCAAAGTAGTTTGATTGTGTTGTGTGCAGGTTCCACGTCAGCGCGCCACTGACAACCTTCAGAAGTGATTTTTTACTCCTACTGGTTCGATTAAACCTTGGTTTCATACTGAGGGAAACTGCTGCTACACTGCTTCATACCTTCCTCTTGGGGTCTCCCAATGAACGTGTGATCCACGTCATCACTTCTGGCTGGACGGCGTGGTGGCAGCGTCGTCTCGGCTTTGTGAGTACCTTCCTCCCCTTCCCCCTTGTCGTTGCGCCGTCGTGCTCCCCACTGGCGGTGCAGGAGGGGGGTTTCTTGGGGACGGGCGGTTGCAGTCCTGTGCAGATTTGGAGGCTCGTTGGTGCCAGGGTCGGTGCGGTTTCGTCGGTTCTCCGGCGACTCGCGCTGGTTCGAAAGTTGGGAGCGCCATGGCCGTGATCGTTCAACGTGCTTGGATCCGACGACTGACGTGGCCTGCCTGCTTCGAGGGTGTCGGCGGACTGATGAGCATGGAGCTCGACAAGTCCGAGGTTGGTGTGCTGGTGAAGGAGGTTCATTTCTCCTTTTGTCGCTGCACCTGTATCATTGCTGCCCATGAGCTTGCTAAGATGGGAGCAAATTCTGAGTCCGAGGACTCCTACTGGGATGTTTATGCTCCCAGGTGTATTGCCACTGTGTTGGACAGCGTTTTGGCTAGGCCAGTTTGATATATTCCTGTTAAAAAGTCAAAAAAAATGGCAAGCAGAAGACACATTGGGTCTCCTGGGAGGTGATGTGCTCACCAAAAGCGGATGGAGGTTTAGGGTTCAGAGATATTGAACTCTTTAACCTGGCACTACTCGCACATCAGGCATGGCGGTTACTCATGAACCCGGAATCTTTGAGTGTGAGGATACTAAAAGCAGTTTATTTTCTTTCTACTGATTTTCTTGGAGCTACTCTCGGTTCACATCCTTCGTAGGTGTGCCGATCTTTACTGGAAGGGAGAGACACGATGAAACAAGGACTCATTAGCAGGATTGAGACTGGAGAAACAACACACGCTTGGAACCAAAATTGGATTCCAAGAGATCACTTGCTACGGCCTGTGGCATGTACGAAGTCCAACCCTCCTAAAAATGTGAGTTTCTTTATTAACACAGACTCAGCGACATGAAATGAGGCAGCTCTAAATAATTATTTCCTACCCATTGATGTTGAGACTATACGCAAAATCCCCTTGAGCACGAGAAGACAGGAGGATACATGGTCATGGCACTATGAGTGCTCTGGGATACTCTCTGTTCATTCGGTGTACCGCATGCTGGTCAGAACGAGGAAGAGAGGAGAAGACTGGCTGGACCACCGACCAGCGGCTTCAGATACAACTCTCGAGGACAAGCATTGGACCAAGTTGTGGAAGACCCAGGTTCCCTTGAAGTTGTGTGTTTTCTTGTGGAGGTTGGCTCACCAATCCCTGCCAACTAGTGACGTTCGCCACCATCGACATATGGCTGAGTCTAGCTCTTGCTCGATATGTGGGGTTGCAGATTCTTGGAGGCACTCTGAAAGTGCATGTGTTGCCCCATGCGTGGTTTTGGTAATTAATGACAATCCTTATGGACTAATGTTTGCATTTGAGATACACTTGTAGATCTTGTCCATAGGTAATGTTTGGAGTTCATGTGTTGGACGCTAGAAGATTTCATGATGACCAAGGTTCCATCCAAGGGTTTATATGAAGAATGGTCATGTGAAGAGTTGAGCTTATTGCAAGCATGGCTTGGAAAAGAAGATTGAGTGAACTTCATGTTTATCTCCAAGCCATCATCTATATCAAGATAAGAAGATGAAGTGCAAGCTCAATATGATCCATCTCGAAAGACATCATTTGATTGAAGCTTGCAAAGGAGACATGAAGACGGAGCTTTGCGAGGCCCTCCCATAATGGAGTATGGGGGAGTATTTGGAGAAGTCTTCATCAAGCATGTGCTAGCAAGCACAATCAAGAAAGGTGTTCCAACTTGAGAGAGTCAAGATCGTCATCATCGAGCTCAAGTGGAATGCGCAAGGAAAGGTATGATCTTGATAGGTTTTCTATTTTACCGGTCTCATGTTGTTAGTGGGAGACCGGGTTTTAGGATAGACGGCGTACTATCAAGAGGGGCTCTCAAGTGAGTAACTTGATCGCATCTTTGTGGAGAGCTCAAACCTTTGCATACTTGGCATTTCATCTTTCTTGGTTCTTACTTGGCTTTTCTCCTTGTTGGGTTTTGGTGCTTGTTGTGATCTTCACGACAAACCCAAGTTCACCGAAAACGAATTTCGTATGGAAAACTTGTTGCGTTTTCGGTTTTGGAGGTTTGCCGGTTATTCCTTTTTAGAGAGGTTTTACCTTTCTCCATTTGGCTTTATCTTCCATTGTTGGACTATGATGTTTCTCTGCATAATCTTGTAAAGCTCTTCGTTGCGATTCCAACGAGCCCGAGAACATCGAAAACGGAGTCCGGATGATCAAGATATCGTCATTTTCGTGTACAGTTTTCTGAGGGGCGGAAGTTCCGGTTTGGCCGGAAATCCGGAAGTTCCGGGCAAATTTCCGGCCAAAGTTCCGGCCGAGTGCAGTACCGTTTTTTAGTCGCTTTTCTGGGGGTCCGGAAGTTCTTGGACGGAAGTTCCGCCTCAACCGGAAGTTCCGGCCCAACCGGAACTTCTGGCCTAAGTGAAAACTGTGTGGTTTTGAAGGCAACGGCTAGAATTTCTGGAGGGGTATAAATACCCCTCCACCTACCTCCAGCCAAGGAGCTCGCCCAGATTTCTCTCTCCTCCATTGTTGCAAGCTCATTTCTTTGATATCTCCCAATCCCTCCACCCAAACTCTTTGATCTTTGGAGGATTGAAGGAGAAGACCTAGATCTACATTTCCACCAAACCATATCTCCTCTAAGTGAGGGGAACCCTTTCGATCTAGGTCTTGGAGTTCCATTTGTTGTGTTCTTCTTTGTTCTTCCTCTCTTCTCCCCCCATAAATTAGTTGCTTGTGGTGGGATTCGAGAGTGAAGGATTTGAGCACTTGTGCTCTTGCCTTTTGCATTTGGTGCATCGGTGTGCTCTCCACGAGGATTCGTGGAAGTTGAAAGCTTGAAGAACTTGTTACTCTTGGGTCCTTGGACCCTAGACGCCTTTGTGGTGGTTGGACCCTTGTGTGGTCACTTGAAGCCGTTCGGGAGCCCCCAATCCCATTGTGGGTTGTGCCTCGGATTGTTGTTGAAAGCCGTTCGGGAGCCCCCAATCCCTTTGTGGGTTGTGCCTCGGATTGTTGTTGAAAGGCTCCGGATTCCGCCTCGAAGGAATACCGATAGTGGAAGGTGAACCAAACCTTTGTGGTGCGGTTCATCGGAGAAGAGGGTGAAACCTTTGTGGTTGTTGAACCGTTGTGTCGGTTCACACCTCTCCAACGAGACGTACTCCCTTTCAAGGAGAACTCGGGAATACATCCTCGTCTCCGCGTGCTTCGGTTATTTCTATACCCGAGCTTTTTACTTATGCACTTTACATTGTGATAGCCTTCGTGCTTGAAGTATTCTATATTGCTATCACCTTGTTGCTTGTCTTGCTTAGCATAAGTTGTTGGTGCACATAGGTGAGCCTAGTTTATTTAGGTTGTTGGCTTGTTAATTTAAACACCTAGTTTTATTCCGCAATTAGCAAGCCTAAACCGGAAAAGTTTTAATCGCCTATTCACCCCCCCTCTAGGTGACATCCTTGTCCTTTCACACTCCCTTCTCGAGTGTAACATGTCCCAGTGTGTGTGGGCTCTGGTGAATGAAGACATCACACAACATATCAATATGACAGTGGAACCGTCAGCTAAACAGTGGCTTTTTTGCGATGATGGAAACCCTCAACCATGATGACTTCATTGAAATGGTTGTAACGTTGTGGGCGATCTGGTATGCTCGACAGAGGTTGATCCACGACGGCGATCAGCAGAGCCCACTGTCTACCTCCCTGATTGTTAGGAGGTTTCTCGACGATCTAGCTCTGGCTCCAAAACCAAGTTGTTGTAGGCGCTTGCAACCAACTATAGAAGCAGAGAAGAGATGGATATCACCGCCCCTAGGTCTTTGGAAGATTAATGTTGATGCAACTACATCCAATACAGAAGCACGGGTGCGATTGCAGCAGGATGTCACACGGATTCTGGAGCTTACATGGGCGCCTCAGCCCTTACAGTGACGGGTGGCCTAAGCCCGACGACGCTGGAGGTTCTAGCATGCCGAGAAGCATTAGCTCTGGCATGTGATCAACAACCTGTCGCGACCCTATTCTGGGGAGGACAGCATGGTTGTAGCAGAGATCATGGCGACGGCGTCCCTCTTTGAGACGACGACTGATACGTCTCAGACGTATCTATAATTTTTGATGTTCCATGTTGATATTATGCCAATTGTCACATGTTTTGTATACACTTCATATCATTTTTATACATTTTCCGAGACTAACCTATTAACATGATGCCATAGTGCCAGTTCCTGTTTTCTGCTGTTTTTGTATTCCAGAAAAGCTGTTCTGGAAATATTCTCGGAATTGGACGAAAATCAACGGAGGTCCCTATTTCACCGACACATACACGGAGTCCAAAGGGGAGACGGAGGAGCGCCACGAGGCGGCCACACACGGGCTCGGCGCGGCAGGAAGTGGGGCCACGCCGAGGGTGTGTGGGCCCCTCGGGTGCCCTCAGTCGCCGCCCTTTCGCCTATTTATTCCCCCCGACGCGAAAACCCTAAATACCCGAGCCTCCATCCACGAAGAGTTCCAGAGCCGCCGCCGTCGTCAACCCTAGCGCGGGAGGGTCTAGAACCTCTTCCCGGCACCCTGCCGGAGAGGGGAATCATCACCGGAGGGCTCTACATAGCCATGCCTGCCTCCGGAGTGATGCGTGAGTAGTTCATCCTTGGACTACGGGTCCATAGCAGTAGCTAGATGGTTGTCTCTCCTCCTTGTGCTATCATGTTTAGATCTTGTGAGCTGCCTAACATGATCAAGATCATCTTATTGTAATGCTATATGTTGTGTTTGCTGGGATCCGATGAATATTGAATACTATGATCAAGTTGATAATCAATCTATCTTATATGTTATTTATATCTCGCATGTTTTCCGTTACTAGTAAATGCTTTGGCCAAGTAGATGCTTGTAACTCCAAGAGTTAGTATTCATGCTAGATAGTGGGTTCATGCCTCCAGTAATCTGGGCGAGTGACAGCAACGTCTAAGATTGTGGATGTGCTGTTGCTACTAGCGATAACACAACAATGCTATGTCTACGGTCATATGTGTTGTTTACATTATGCACATTACTTAATGCAATTATCCGTTGCTTGCAACTTAATACCAACGGGAGACACGGATGTTAACCTGGCGGTGGATTATTAGTCATAGATGCAGTTGGATAACGGTCTATGTATTTTGTCGTAATGCCCACATGAATATCATAGTAGTCATCATGTCATATATATGCATTGTCATGCGCTCAATATTTTGTCAATTGCCCAGCTGTAATTTGTTTACCCAACATATTATCTATCTTTATGGAGAGACACCACTAGTGAACTGTGGACCCCGGTCCATTCTTTTACACTGATAAAACCACCAACTGCAATCATTGTTCTCTTTTACTCTCTGCAATTAAACATTATTTTCCACACCATACGTTTAATCCTTTGTTTTCAGCAAGCCGGTGAGATTGACAACCTCACTGTTTCGTTGGGACAAAGTAGTTTGATTGTGTTGTGTGCAGGTTCCACGTTGGTGATCGAGTAAACGGCGCCACCAACAACCTTCTGAAGAGATTCTACTCCTACTGGATCTGACAACCTTGGTTTCATACTGAGGGAAAACTTGCTGCTACACTGCTTCATACCTTCCTCTTGGGGTCTCCCAACGAACGTGTGATTTCACGTCATCAAGCACTTTTTCTGGCGCCGTTGCTGGGGAGTGGAAGTACTTCGGTTCAGCAGTCTCCTAACTTCCCCTTCAACACGCCAGCACTTTTTCTAGCGCCGTTGCCGGGGAGATAGAAGTCTTCCGCAAGGGGAGTCTCACATTTCCAATTTCTTTACTTTATTTTTGTCTTGCTTAGTTTATTTTTATTTTATCTTGTTTGCTTTTAAATTATCAAAAACACAAAAAAATTAGTTACTTGCATCTAATTTATTTTCTGTCTTGCTTTAATTTTGCTAAAATGAGTACTCCTAAGAACACTAAGTTGTGTGACTTCACTAGCACAAACAACAATGATTTCATATGCACACCTATTGCTCCACCTGCTTCTAAAGCAGAATTTTATGAAATTAAACCTGCTCTATTGAACCTTGTTATGAAAGAGAATTTTCTGGTGTTAGTACTGATGATGCTGTTGCTCACCTTAATAACTTTGTTGAACTTTGTGAAATGCAAAAGTATAAGGAGGTAGAAAGTGATATTATTAAACTGAAACTTTTCCCTTTTTCTTTGAGAGGACGTGCTAAAGAATGGTTGCTATCTTTGCCTAGAAATAGTATTGATTCATGGACTAAATGCAAAGTGACATGGGTATGCCTATCGGGTACCCTACCATGAGGGTACCTGGTGCACGTATCGACTAGGCCCAACTATCAGAGCCTACATGAAGCCCATGAAGGGAGGCCCACGAAGATGAAGTATCCTTCAAGTTTGGCGAAGCAATAGTCGGTTTAGAGTTTCCTTACTTGTAAATCGAGTCGGTTACGAACACCCGGGACCCAGCCTATTATTTAAGGACTGGGAGGGCCATCGAACCAGACAACGAACCACCAGAGCCACAAACCCTAGCGAGATCGACATCTCGCCGGGATCCTTGTAACCATCATATTCACAAATCAATAACAGACAGGCAGGACGTAGGGGTGTTACCTCCACACGAGGGCCCTGAACCTGGGTAAAATCTTTGCCCTGCTTGTCAGCCGACGATACTTCCAGCTCTACCACGTTCTCTCCCCCATATTCATAACCTAGGGACCTTAACCATGGGTCTTGATGAGTCTACCCCTCGTCAAGTGGCGCCGTCTGTGGGAAAGAATAGCGCTGGACTCGAAGTTTCGCCGGTCCCAACAGCAAACGGCAAATCGCCGATCTCACCAGCAAACGGCAACTCGCCGATCTCATCTGCAAACGGCAACTCGCCGGCCATGTCAGCAAACAGCAACTCGCCGATCCAGGCGACACACGGCGACTCGCCGATCTACTCGAAAAGCGGTAGCCTGCCCGCTTCACCCGCAAAAAGCGCATCTGCTCTTCCAATGAATTTCAATCCGCACTCGCCGGAGCTTCAGGAGGCGTTTTCTGGCCTTGAATCAGGTTTGAACTTAACTGTTGGAGCATTCAATTTTTTCGTAAACAATCTTGGCACGCAGGACTCAGCAGATCCGCAACAACTGGCGCTGGGTACACTCGAGGCTCCGTCGACTGCGCTCGCCCCATCGTCAATTCCTGAAGCCTGCTCGCCCGCAACAACCATGTCGACCGGCGAGCTCGATAGGTTCATGATGACGGAACTCCAAGGCGAGGAAGCAGAATCAGCATACAACACAAGCAACATCGACTTCAACCTACCACTCGACGAGAGTTTCGACTGCGGGATCTCCCTTGATGACTTCTACGAGCCCGCGATTCATAACGACAATAACGTCGACTCGGAGATCTTCACCAACACCAACCTCGACTCAGAAATCCGTAATGGCTTCGCCAACACCGAGATGAGCATAGGTGATGAGCACATCGACAACGAGATTCGCCTCGAAGATCTACTCGATGAACACACTGGCTCTGACATGAGCCTCGATGGCGATGTCGAGTCCATGACTGGAATCGACAGCACATACACCTGTCCTCGGGTCACGCCCCATCAGGTCTACGTGGCCTTCACCGCAGAATCATCCGCAGACGCTGCCGCTCGCAGGCCTGCACAATTCCCATGCACGGTAACCATGCCAGATGGGGTCACAACCTTGACAATCACGGAGGAGATGGCAGCAAAAGCAGATAAAGTCATAAAGGAGTGCACTATGATGCCGCCAAACTCCACTCCAGAGGAGATGTTGACCTTCCAGTACTTCAACTGGCAGGAGTCAATTCGACTGCAAAACTACCGAGCGACGCTCGAGGAGCGCAAAAGGCAAGCCAGCCTCTCGAGTGCCCGACGAAGGGAGCAATCCCTCGGGTCCACACAGCAACCAACCCCTCGACCTAGGTCGCGGTTGGCAAGCCTTCCAGAACATGAAAGGGTAGCAATCACCCGTAACCTGTCGTTCATGACAGAGGACGCTAACGGAATCCCAGTACCCAAAACTGCTGCGGGTGCATTATTCTCCGTAGGTGCTTACCTCAAGGCAATACAACCTCCGGCGAATGACCCTAACGCAGCCCTGCATCGCCAACAACTCAAATCGCTAGCTCTAGCGGCACAGGCTATGCAGCCAGAAGACAAAACTCCAGCAAGGGATCGCGATCGCGACATAGTCGACTCACGACACGCAGCACATCATCGCAGTGGTCGCAGCCACCACTCGGATGAAGGAAGGAGAAGCACGCGCCGGCACAGGTCCAGCAGGAGCAGGTCTCGAAGATCCTATAGCAGCGATTCATACTCTGATCGCGAACCAGAGCCATGCGGAGCATTGTGCTTCACTCGACGCATCCGTGAGACGCGGATGCCCAAACGGTTCAAGTTGACAGGCGAGCAACCCAAGTACAACGGTCGCCAAGAACCTTCTGGGTGGCTAGAAGATTACAGACTCGCCGTGGCATGCCAGCGGGGCACGAACACCACGGCGATGCAGTACATACGACTTATGCTCGAAGGAACTGCCCGCGACTGGCTCAAATCACTCCCTCCATCATCATATGACTCGTGGGATGATTTCCGCAGAGACTTCATCAAAAACTTCGAGCCTCTGTGTGAGCGCCCGAAGACATTCGAGGAATTAAGGACATGTACTCAACGATCAGACGAGTCGCTGAGATCATACATACGGCGGTGGACCGAAATACGCAATTCGGTTGGCAAAGTGTCAGAAGACAGGGCCATGGATGCCTTCATACAAGGTCTCGCCAGGAAGGACTTCAAAGAGGCACTTGGTCGTGAAAAGCCAACCTCCCTGGCTGACCTCATCAAAGTTGCGACTGAGTGGGCAGATGGAGAGGATTCTGTACGCAGATCCCGTGCTTCCCCAACACGCGACAACTACGAAAGCGGCAGTCGAAGCCGCAGGATTCATACAGAGAAGATCGCAGGCGTAAACGGTCCAGACGTCCTTACGACGATAACAGACCCGAGTTCATGGCGGCTGGATACACACAGCCAAAGGAGGACCATGATAGAAGCAATCGACGCTCGGATGATCGACGTGACAGTCGAGATCGCGAGCAGCGGAGCGATAGCTACAAAAGGCAAGAATGGCGCAAACGTAGCGACGCAAAACCCGAGCGGTCGTTCGAGGAAAAGATGGACGACTGGTGCAGATTCCACCTCTTCAAGGGGGACGACGGAAAACTACGCTCCAATCACACCCTAAGGAACTGCAGGGAATTCGACCAAATGGCGACTGACTATGTGATACGACTCAAGAGGAATGGCCCAGCACCTGCTCAGCCCATGCCTGCACCCGTACCACAGCCAAACGCTATGCCCGCTCTCATGGCGCCACAGCCTCCACCGCAACCCGCACCACAGCCTGCTCCAGGCGCAAATCTCGCAGGTGCCATACAACCTGTGCTACGGGCGGAAGATGATCAATATCCACAGCCCCACGGGCAGATGTACATGATACAAAAGGGTCGCCCCTCTAACAGGCAGCAAAAACTAATCACTCGACAGGTGAACTTGGCTGTCATGGCACCTCCAGCCGTGCCTGAATTTCTGAAGGGATCGGAAACCACCATAAGCTTTAGTCGAGAGGATCATCCCCCAGCTGTAGCTCGACCAGGGCATGCGGCTCTGGTACTCGACGCGCAAATAGGAGGCTACGCCATGACCAAGGTCTTCATGGATGGAGGCAGCGGCATAAACATCATCTTCGCGGACACACTCCGCAAAATGAACAGGTCAGTCGAAAACCTCCCAAAATCTTCAAATACCTTCCACGGTATCGTTCCTGGCAAAGCAATTAGCCCAGAAGGCACCGTACAACTCGACGTTACGTTCGGGGACGTAAGCCACTTCAGGACAGAGTCGATTGAGTTCGAGGTCGTCGACTGGAAATCACAATACCATGCTATTCTTGGTCGCCCGACGTTTGCTCGATTCATGGCGGTGCCACACTATGCGTACCTCACGCTGAAGATGCCAGGACCAAAGGGAGTCATCACTGTCCGTGGAAACTTTCAAAGGTCCGATGCTTGCGACCGCGAGTTCAGCAAAATCTCCGAGATGTTCGGGGTGGAGGAATCACTCGCTGACTTAGCGATTACCAACGACCGCACACTCCTTCCAGAGCATAAGAAGTTGGCAGTCGACAGATCCTTCAATGCTACAAATGACACAAGGTCGCATCAGGTGCACCCGACCGATCCGACCAAGACAGTCAACATATCTTCGAGCCTGCCTATCGCATAGGAAGGCGCGCTCGTCGAATTCCTCCGTGAGAACTGGGAAATATTTGCGTGGTGTCCAGCCGACATGCCAGGTATTCCCAGGGAATTCGCCGAGCACTCTCTCCAATTGTTTCCAGATGCAAAGCCAGTCAAGCAAACGATGCGTCGAATCTCCGGTCCAAAGCGAACCGCAGTCGAATCCGAAGTCGACCGGTTACTCGCAGCAGGATTCATTAGGGAAATCAAGAAATCACAATGGGTGGCCAACCCTGTACTCGTAGAAAAGAAGCATACAGACATCCTTCGGATGTGCGTGGATTTCACAGCGCTGAACAAGTGCTGTCCGAAGGATCACTTCCCGCTACCCCGGATCGATCAGATCGTTGACTCCACCGCCGGATGCGCACGACTCTCCTTTCTGGATGCTTACTCAGGTTATCACCAGATAAGGATGAAGCAAGAAGACGAAGAAAAAACGGCGTTCATAACCCCACTCGGGGTCTACTGCTACACAACTATGCCCTTCGGGCTAAAAAACGCGGGTGCAACATACCAGCGCATGATGCAGGACTGCCTCAAAAAGCAAATTGGACGCAACGTCCAGGTCTACGTTGATGACATTGTCATTACCACAAGGGAAGAACGCACACTACTCGACGATTTGAGGGAGACGTTCGCAAACCTCAAACGCTTCCATATCAAACTCAATCCTAAGAAGTGTACGTTCGGCGTTCCAGCCGGGCAGCTCTTAGGGTACCTAGTCTCTGCTCGTGGAATCGAGCAGACCCGGAGAAAATACAGGCCATCCTCACCATGCAAAGGCCTTCAAAGCTTCATGATGTGCAGAAACTAGCAGGACGAGTAGCGGCGCTCAGTCGATTCATCAGCAAACTGGGTGAAAAGGCTCTACCATTCTATCGACTGATGAAGAAGGCGGACAAGTTCGAGTGGACGCCAGAAGCTGAAGCAGCCTTCACAGATCTCAAGCGGATCCTCACAAGCCCTCCAATCCTCGTCGCACCTAAGGAACGGGAACCACTCTACCTGTATGTCTCGGCTACAAACAGGGTGGTGAGCACCGTACTGGTAGTCGAACGCGTGGAGGAGGGGCACAACCAAAGCATACAACGTCCAGTCTACTACCTGAGCGAGGTTCTCTCCATATCAAAACAGCGGTACCCGCACTATCAAAAGCTGGCATACGCTGTATTCATGTCCTCAAGGAAGCTGACACACTACTTCACCGAGCATCCGATTACCGTGGTAAGCAACTCAGCAATCGGTGATATACTCACAAACCCCAATGCAACGGGTCGAGTGGCAAAATGGCTCATCGAGCTGGCTCCAAGAGATATCAAGTACGAGCACCCGAAGGCTATCAAAGCACAAGTCCTACCCGACTTCACAACCGAGTGGATAGAAGCCCAATTACCTGGAGCACCAGACGTGGCCAATTCCTGGACCATGTACTTCGATGGGTCCAAGAAACATGAAGGCGCAGGCGCAGGCGTCGTCCTCATATCACCAAAAGGGGACAAGCTACGTTATGTTTTGCAGATGGGATTCAAGCTACCCTCCAATAACGAGGCTGAATACGAGGCTCTGATCCATGGCATGCGGATGGCAAAGGCACTCGGGTGCACTCGACTGATGATCTACGGCGACTCCAACCTCGTGGTGCAGCAAACAATGAAGGCCTGCGACGCAATCGCGGACAACATGATCGCTTATCGCGATCTGTACAACACACTAGAAGGCAGCTTCGAGGGCTGCGAGTTGAGACACATAGGAAGGGAAAGCAACGAAGAAGCAGACATGCTAGCCAATCTTGGCTCAACTGGCGCACAAATTCCACCTGGTGTCTTCCTCGAGCGTATTGAACACAGATCCATCAAGGAGAAACGAGAGCCTCCTCCGTCGACTACGCCACCCAAAAGCAAAATGCCTAGCACAGAGGACCCCCCTGTCGAGGTATTTCTCATTGAGCCAACCTGGACTCAACCTTTTCTGGCTTACATACTCCGTAGCGAGCTACCAGATGACATAACCGAGTCCCGACGCGTGACTCGAAGATCAAAAGCATACACCGTTATCAACGGCGAGTTATACAAGCGCAGCATATCAGGTATGTTCCAAAGATGCATCGCACTCGAAGATGGCCAAGCCATACTTCGAGACATTCATGCAGGTACCTGTGGGCATCACGCCAGCAGTCGATCACTCGTAGCCAAAGCCTTTCGCGCAGGGTTTTACTGGCCTACAGCACTCAAAGACGCGGAGGACATAGTCAAAAGGTGCGTCGGCTGCCAGAAATTCGCAACAAGGCCGCACGCACCCGCATCGGCGTTGAAGACTATACCGCTGGCCTGGCCTTTCGCCCATGGGGGCTCGATATGGTTGGGCCACTCAAAAAATCATCGCATGGCGGGCATACTCACCTACTGGTGGCAGTCGACAAGTTCACAAAGTGGATCGAGGCGGTCCCCATCACAAATTCGACTGCTACTACGGCAGTCAACTTCATAAAGAGCATCATCTATCGCTTCGGTGTCCCAAACAGTATCATCACTGATAACGGCACAAACTTCACGGCTGAGGAGTTCAAAACCTTTTGCAAAGAGCAGGACATTACGCTCAACTACGCATCCGTGGCGCATCCGCAATCCAATGGCCAGTCGAAAAGGCCAATGGGCTTGTGACGAGTGGGATCAAGAAGCGCCTCCTGGTGCCACTCAAAAGAGCTGCAGGTGCTTGGGTCGAAGAACTACCGTCTGTGCTATGGAGCCTACGCACAACTCCCAACACTTCTACGCAGTTCACCCCATTCTTCATGGTCTACGGTGCAGAGGCGATTCTGCCATCAGACGTAAGGTTCAACGCACCACGAGTTGAAGCATACAATGAAGAAGACGCAGAAGAGGCACTCGAAGACGCAGTCGACTTGCTTGATGAGGCGCGCGACACGGCCTTAGCCCGCACAGCTGTTTACCAGCAGGACCTTCGCAACTACCACAGCCGTCGACTGCGCACCAGGTCCTTCGTCGTTGGCGACCTGGTTCTTCGACTGAAGCAAAAGAAGGTGCACAAGCTCGCTTCCCCATGGGAGGGCCCCTTCATCATCACGGAGGTCCTTGGTGGAGGTGCATATCGACTGAAGCACGCGAAGACAGGCGAACCCTCTCACAATCCGTGGAACGTTGCGCATCTGCGCCGTTTCTACGCATAAAGTGCTCGCAGTCATACAATGTAATAGGCTATATGTCGGATGGCTGCAGGTTTCAGACGCGCTCTTTTCCTTACCAGGGTACCTAAGGGGACTGGAAGGTTTTTAATGAGGCGGCCTGCAGCCTAACATTCAAAAGAGGAATAAAATCAATGTTCCTTCGACTCCTTTGTGGCTACCACCTGCATAATTCATACCTTAACCGCACCCGAGACCCTCGGGGGCTGCGTAACAAGGATCCGAACAAAGAACATAAAAACTTTGCAGCCGCACTCGAATACTCGGGGGCTGCACAGTCATCGGTTCATAACCAACACATATTTCACAAACCCCGCTCGATTGACTCGGGGGCTCGGCAAAAAATCAAAGTATACAAACTATACAATATACAAAGAGTCAAAAATTACACTCGGGGGCTGCCCCCTATACAAAAATTGCACTCGCAAACCATTCTAATCCTCAGGCTCGTCTTTTACGGGCAGCTCGGGGCCGCAAAGTTGTTCGCGAGTGCACTCGATCAGTGTCTCCGCAGCTTGGATCGTGTCATCCAAGTCTTTTTGTTCGAGAACCTCTCCGGCTGCAGGTGTCCGCAACACCAACCTTGGTTTTCGACTACGCATATACGCCATTGCAGCGTTGGCTCCAATTACAAGTCTTTGAGACAGCAACTCTCGAATGGGATTTGTTTGGCGGAAGATGTTCAACACAGCACGAATCCCTTGTGGTTGTGGCCCCGAAGGAAAAAGAGTCTCGTTCAGACGAATAAATGCTGCCCGGCATAACTCCAGCAGCTCAGCACTTCGCCAGACGCGATCCTTCAGGGTGGCAAGTATGCGGGCATGGTACCTATCAAGCCAAAAGTGTTGACGCCCAGTTGTAGGGTCGTCAACCACGCTATCCAGGCGTCCTTCCACGCGAATCTTTCAGCCTGGAAGTTGTCGACAAAGCCTACAAAACGGGCACACAGTCAGATCAAAAGGCAAAAGCTACAAAAAGCTTGTAAAAAAGCAAGATTCGAACTTACACTCGAGTTGCCTGTTCACAAGCTCCATCTCCCCGAGAACATAATCCTCGCGTTGGGTGGCCAACGCGGGTCTGGCCCTCAATCGACTCAGCTCAGCCTGGGCGTCCTTCAGATCTTGCTCCATTCTCACAAATTTAGCCTTCATATACTCCATCACCTTGGCATCATTTGCCACCTGACCCTGGGATCGGGTGGTGGTTGGAGCCTGTGAGGAACTAGTCGCAGTAGCAGGTTCTCGTGACTGTTCAAAAGCATAATCACAAACACAAAGTTTGTGTCAGAAGACTCATGTCGTAAGCATACAACTCTTGAAAGACATTAGCAAAAGACTTTGCATAAACAAGGTAGCAAAAACAAAGCGCAGACTCGCGCAGTTCAGAAGGTATCATTACAAGGCATAAAAAAACAAAAGGGTACAGCTACCCTAACCTAAGATTTCGATTTCCTAAGCAGACGATTGGCAGTCTCGAGTGCCCGACGCTCCATGGTGTTCATAAAAACTTCGGCCAGTCGCGCGGAGGCTCCGCTCACCCCCTTCAGCGAAATGGGCTTCCCGTCTGGCTTCTGAGGGAACGCAGACAGTGCTGCCTCATAGTCGCAATCTATCCCATGTCCCATAAGAAGCTTGATGGTGGACTCGGATCCGCGTACCGTGTTGGCGCGAGCGAAACCCGCCATGGTGGAAGTCCCGGGGCCAAACACGTTGGCGAAGTCATCCACCGTCGACGGCATCACGCCAGTCGGGAACACCACTTGGTACACAGCGCCAAGCGTGCTCGTCGACTTGGCGAGTGCTTCTTTCGCCTGGTTGCATAGAGCGCCTAAGCCGCCCACAGCCTGTTCCAGCGAAAGATCGTCACTCGCCACGTCTGCAGAGGCCGGTGCGCCAACAGCTTCTGCACAATTCAAAACAGGCATAAGTCATTTCGCGACACTCGACAAGTTATATCGTCATATCAAAAGGAGAAAAGATCACTCACCTCCCATGACCTGCGCGAGTGCCGCGAGCTGGTCAGCATATTCTCGTTCGCGTGCAGCGGCTGAGTTGGTGGCGGCAGCCAACTCTTTCTTCGACTCTTCGCGCTGCGCGGCGAGTGCGTCTTCCAGCTCCTTCTTCTCGCCTGGCCCAGCAAATCACGTGCATTCAATACTCGACAAAATCAAACATTGCAAAAAGAAGTTGGGCAAAACAAAAGCAAAAAAGAACTCACGACTGAGCCGCTCGAGCTCGGCGCGCATGGTGTCCCTCTCCTGCTCCACCTGTACATAAGCCTTGGCAGAGTCTGCCAAGGTGTGGTAGAAGGGCTGCAAAGCGCACGGATTCAGCAAAAATCCAAAATTCTCACAGACCTACAACTTAACGGGTCAAGCAAAAAGTTACTCACGTGGTTCATCCACGGCTCAGGAGCCGCGACTGATGTACCGACATCTGGAGTTGCTGCCTTGGCTGTCCCAACGACAGCGTCAGTGGCCATTGGCTGGGCAGCCTCGTGTCCAGTCGGTGCACACTTCGAGTGCTCCAGGTCGGAACATTTTCGACTGGAGGAGTCCCAGGCTGATTGTTTTCAGCACTGTGGGCAACACAGCAAAGCAAAAAGATTGTGAGCATAAACATGCGACAGCACAAAATTCTCATACTCAAAAACACAGATACCTGTGCTCCTCGTCCTCCTCGTCTTCGGAGTCGCCAAAAATTGGTCCTCCAAAGGCTGGGGTGCCACTCGACTGAAGCGGAAGGGTCGAGCTTGTTGAGCACGCACGCAAAGGAGCGGCTTGGAAAACAGGTGGTGAACCCGATTCCTCGTCATCCTCCAAAACCTGCTCCTCCGCGGGTGAACTTGCAGCAGAAGGCGCCTTCTTGGCCAGTCGACGTCGCTTCGGTGGCGCGATATCGATTTCCTGGTCAGAGGGCCTTATCTTCAGACTGGACTTCTTCTGCTGCTTCCTCCTCGACCTCCTCCAAATGAGAATTTGTGGCAGAAGGGATGGGTGAATGATCCCCTTTCGGGTCCACCACCTGTGCTTGTGTTTCTTCAGTCTCGCCATTTTCAGGCAGAGGAGGAAGGGAGGCAGCAGTCGAGTGACCCTGCATAGCATACATCACAGATTGCAAAGTCAGAATCAAAATCCGCATATCGCAGAACATGCGAGTGACAAACTCTTCATTGCAAGCAGACTATAATACATACATACCTCAAGCAAAGGGTTCTCCAACCCATATGGTGCAACAGGGCAGTCGACGTTGCAAGCGTCGCCTGTCGTCAAGTTGGTGATGTGCCGCACATGCGTCAGCAGCTCACTCCTTGAAAGCTCCTCTGGGTTCATTCGGGTGATGTCACCCGCGCCTTCATACTCCCACATGGGGTGCGCTCGGGCACGGATGGGCCACACCCGCCTCTTCACGAAGGTAGCGATCAAATGGATGCCTGTGACCTTGTCCAGCAGGCCTCCGATCCGAGCCAGCAAAGGGCTTGCTTCCTCCATTTCTTCGGCTGAGAGTTGGTGATCCCACGCCTTGGTCCTGGTGAAAGCAGCAGTCGAGAAAGGGGCGGCTGCATCCTGCTCGACAGTCGCATAAAACCATCCCTTCCTCCAGCCTTGAGCGGAGTCGACGGTCTTCAGACGGAAGTAGCGGGTGTCGCTGCGCACCTGGATTCCACAGCCGCCAACAGGGTAGGTGCGACCGCCTCCTCTGTTCGGCCGTACCATGAAGATGGCTTCCACAGCGCCCAGCTGGGTGCGACGCCGAGGAAGCACTCGCACAGCGTGATAAAACGCGATATGCATAATGCCATTTGGGGTGAGATCATGGATCTGCACCCCGTAGGCAAAAAGAAGACCACGAACGAAATCGTGGAGGGGAAGCGAAAAGCCCCTAGGCAAAAACTCCGCAAAACAAACACGCTCGTTGGCGCGTGGTTCGGGGAGTACCTCCTTGGGCGACGGCGCGCGGACGGCGAGCTGCTCCGCGGGTGGCAGATACCCCTGCTCGCGGAACTTGATCAGATGGGCGTCCTTGATGGTGGACTTCGCCCAGTCCCCGCTACCTTTCTTCAGCGCGGCGGACGCAGATGTACCCGCCACGACCTTCTTGCCCTTGGTCGCGTCAGTCGCGGCGGCGGCAGCACCACGCTTCGCACCTCCACCTTTCGCCATTGCTACAGTGGAGGAGGTGTGGGGCAAAGACTTGGGCGCAGAACAATGGAGGGGCAGCGCGAGGAAGGAGACGAGGGGCGGCGCAGGGGGCAAATGGCAAGTAAAAAATTTGCCAGCGCCGTCCCCCCTATTTACCACAGAGCGCAAAAACGATCGTAGCCGTTAAAACAAATCCATACGCTCCGCGCGAAATCTGGCCATACACGTGGCGGCCACGGAGAGCAACCGTCGCCGGCCACTCCGCCCACTACGCACGAGAATCCAGGAAGCCATCATCACGCCCCGTGAAAATAGGGCCTGAACGGTCAAATCAAGTCCACGCGGCGTTATCCCTGGTCAGCTCTGCAAAAACGGGCCCACAGAACAGGGTCACGTCTTATCAAAGCCTCTCCAGGCACGCCATCGTTTGTCAGAGATAGCAGTCGCAAAATGCGTCATTGCTGACGTTGTTCTCTTTTTCACAACTGGCATAAAACGTCACTCGATGATATCTTCGGGTGGTCTCTCGCATAAGTTTCGGTTGGTTTTTTAGCAAAAGTCATAGAGGCCAGTCGAAATTCTTTCGACTGCAGCATCCTACTCCCATCGGGAGCGTATCAAAAAATTTCTTTGACTAAAATGTGCAGGGTAAAAGAATTTGAGATTATCCTCCATTGCAAGCAATAAAGCACAATCTCGGGGGCTACTCCCATCGGGAGCGCTGTCGCGCACCCGATAGAATAATGGCAAAAGTACAGTCGACGGAACATTCGACTAAGTTCATAAGCAAAATCACACTCAAAATATTCCCGAGTTGATCCGACGATCCTTGGATGCTGCATGCATAAGTGCAAAGGTAAGACCCGCCGATCAGTCGAGCTGGGCTAAGGACCGCTCCAGCAGCGTTATCCTTAAATGTTCCATGTCAGCAGACATGATGAAAATCCCCGACGGACGCGTTGGGTAGATTCAAAATTATACTGCAGTTCGATTCAGTAAGACCTCAACGGCCGTTTCGAGTCTGTCCAGTTTGTTCCAGATTCGAGTCCGGGGACTCGAGTTTGATTGAAAGCTAGTATGGTTTTGCCACAAATGGTAGTTAACCGGCCCCGATCCGTCGTGTGTGCCGGGCCTGCTAAGCTAATATCCCTTGATTATCATAAGCAAAAACTCATAGTCGATGAAAACACTCGGCATTGCTAACATGTGTTATTTCATAAGAATTCTAAATACAGATGAAAAAATATATATAACGTGCATGATGTATGAGTCCATGCCCGACTCTTCGAATCAGACAAGTACTCGGGGGCTACTGACATGGGTATGCCTATCGGGTACCCTACCATGAGGGTACCTGGTGCACGTATCGACTAGGCCCAACTATCAGAGCCTACATGAAGCCCATGAAGGGAGGCCCACGAAGATGAAGTATCCTTCAAGTTTGGCGAAGCAATAGTCGGTTTAGAGTTTCCTTACTTGTAAATCGAGTCGGTTACGAACACCCGGGACCCAGCCTATTATTTAAGGACTGGGAGGGCCATCGAACCAGACAACGAACCACCAGAGCCACAAACCCTAGCGAGATCGACATCTCGCCGGGATCCTTGTAACCATCATATTCACAAATCAATAACAGACAGGCAGGACGTAGGGGTGTTACCTCCACACGAGGGCCCTGAACCTGGGTAAAATCTTTGCCCTGCTTGTCAGCCGACGATACTTCCAGCTCTACCACGTTCTCTCCCCCATATTCATAACCTAGGGACCTTAACCATGGGTCTTGATGAGTCTACCCCTCGTCACAAAGATGCTTTCATTGGAAAATATTACCCTCCTGCTAAGATTATATCCTTGAGAAGTAGCATTATGAATTTCAAACAATTTGATAATGAGCATGTTGCCCAAGCTTGGGAGAGAATGAAATCATTGGTTAAGAATTGTCCCACTCATGGACTGACTACTTGGATGATTATCCAAACCTTTTATGCAGGATTAAATTTTTCTTCAAGGAATTTGTTGGATTCGGCCTCTGGAGGTACATTTATGTCCATCACTTTGGGTGCTGCAACAAAGCTTTTAGATGATATGATGATAAATTATTCTGAGTGGCACACTGCAAGGGCTCCAACAGGTAAGAAGGTAAATTCTGTTGAAGAAACCTCTTCCTTGAGTGATAAGATTGATACTATTATGTCTATGCTTTCAAATGGAAAAATGCATGTTGATCCAAATAATGTTCCTTTAGCTTCTTTGGTTGCTCAAGAAGAGCATGTTGATGTGAACTTCATTAAAAATAATAATTTCAACAACAATGCTTATAGGAATAATTTTGGTAATAGTAATTATAAGCCTTATCCTTCTAATGGTGGTAATAGTTATGGAAATTCTTATGGTAGATCTGGAATGCCTAGTGAGGAAAGGATGCTAGAAATTGAAAAGGCCACTAAGAATTTTATGCAAATGCAATATGAGCAAAATCAACTGTTTACTAGAACTATGGATGAACAATCTGCTATGCTAAAAAATATAAGCCATCAAATTGGGAATTTAAATGAGGAGATTTCTGGGTTGCAAATTAAGATTTCTCATGCTGAAACTTGTATTTCAACTATGTCTGAAGCACAATCCTCTTTGATTAATAAAATGGCGGCTAAACCTGAAGCTATTGATAACAATACCTTTGCAGCAACCAATGCTATACAAGTTAAAATTGATAATAATGTGAGGATGCTAGCTGATTTGCATGCTAGGTGGGCAAGAGAGGATGAAATTGCTAAAAAGAATAGTATTGCTAGAGTTTATACTATTTCTACTACTGAAAATGCCTTAGCCTCAAGTGTTAGCAAACCTCCTACTATCAATGGTAAAGTAATTGGTGTTGGCAATGTTTCTACTTCTATTGCAAAACGTTTTAAATTGCCTGATAACTCTGAAACTGTTCTTGAGAAAAATGCTAAAATTTCTATTAATGATGAGGATAATAGTTCCATTACCTTTGATGATAATGATTTTGATTTTGATGGTTGTAATATTTCTGAAGTAATTATGTTTTTGCAAAAGCTAGCTAGAAGTCCTAAAGCAAGTGAAATAAATATGGCTTTTACTAAACATATTACCAACGCTCTCATACAAGTTAGGGAAGAAAAATTGAAACGTGAAGTATCCATACCTAGGAAGTTGGAAGATGGTTGGGAGCCCATCATTATAATGAAGATAAACAATTTTGATTGCAATGCTTTGTGTGACCTTGGTGCTAGTATTTCTGTTATGCCTAAAAGACTTTATGATATGCTTGATCTAGCACCTTTTGAAAATTGTTATTTGGATGTTCATCTTGCTGATGCTACTATAAAGAAACCTTTGGGTAGAATTGATGATGTTCTTATTATGGTTAACAACAACTTTGTCCCTGTTGATTTTGTTATTTTGGATATTGAATGCAATCCATCTTGTCCTATTGTGCTTGGAAGACCTTTTCTTAGAACTGTTGGTGCTATTATTGATATGAGAGAGGGGAATATCAAATATCAATTCCCTCTCAAGAAAGGTATGCAACACTTTCCTAGGAAGAAGATTAAGCCACCTTTTGATTCTATTATTCGAACAAACTATGATATTGATGCTTCTACACTTGGTAATACTTGATGCATGCTTTGTGCCTAGCTAAAAGGCGTTAAAGAAAAACGCTTATGGGAGGCACCCAATATTTTTAATTCTGCAATTTTTCTTTTATTGAGTCAAGGATTTGTTTACTTCTGTAGCAATTCATTTGTATCTTTATTTTATCGCAATGTTGTGCCAAGAAGAGTCTCTAATGATAAGATGATGCTAGATTTTGATTACTGCGTAGGAACATATTTCTGCTGTTCACCGTATTAATTCTTCAACAATATCAGAATTTGATTTAAATCTGACAATTTTTTTGCGTAATCCTGATATATGTATGCATCTTTCGTTAGTTCAAGGTTTTTCGATCTGAGCAACGTAAGTGCCTCGAAAAAATTCGTCTTTGCGGACTGTTCTATTTTAAACAGATTATGTCTTTTATTTTGCATTCTCTCTTTTACTAGTGTTGGGTGGAATTCTTTTTTGGGTGGAAGAGCTTCACATAACATCAGTGGCTGTAGTTAATGTTTAAAGTAACGGTCATATTGCATCTTTACAGAACATGTGAGTTTTTGATTGTGCACTAACCCTCTAATGAGATTTACTTTGAGTTTGGTGTGGCGGAAGTTTTCAAGGGTCAAGAGGGAAGAGTGATATAATAGGATGGAGAAGAGTGAAGAGCTTAAGCTTGGGGAGGCTCCCGTGGATCTCCCCAGCATATTTCAAGAAGACTCAAGCGTCTAAGCTTGGGGATGCCCAAGGCATCCCCTTCTTCATCGTCAAAATTATCAGGTCATCTCTAGTGAAACTATATTTTAATTCTTTCACATCATATGTACTATTCTTGGAGCGTCTGTGTGCTTTTATTTTCAGTATGCTTTCTTTATTTTTCTGGTCTCAACATGATTGGATCCTAGCATTCTTGTATGGGAGAGAGACACACTCAGCTTTTTCATTTGAATACTCCTATTCTTCACTTATAATTGTTGAGTATTCTTGTCTAGCGCTGTTAAGTTTTTAGCTCTTGTTTTCATGTATCTCTTGTCAGAGCTATTAGTTCTTTTAAAAGAAAGTACTCTCTTACTTCACTCATACTTGTTTGGAGAGTTATTGAAATAAGTTGATTGGTGTTTGGTTGGAACAGAAAATGTTGCATGTGGTAAATGGCATAATGGAAAAGACTTACATACTCTTGTAGATCACAACTTGAATAATTTGATACTTGTCAATTGTTTTGAGTTAACAAGTAGGTCATGTTTAAACTGTTGCATCATGTGAGTTAAACCCATTAGTGGAGAAATAGCGTAAAGCTTGTGAAATGTGGTTTGCATGAGTGGTAATTCTAAGGTCTAGATATTTTCTATTAAAAGGTTTTGGTTAACAAGGAAGAAAATGTGGAGTCTTATAAAATTTGCAATATGTTTGTCATATAAGTCTTGGTGTACCGGTTGACAGTCTGTGTTTGCTTAAATAACCTTGCTAGCCTAAATCTGTACTGAGAGGAAATGCTTCTCGTGCATCCAAATCCTTGAGCCAAAATCCATGTCATTTGTGTCCACCATAACTACCTATATGTGGTATTTCCTTGCCGCTCCAAGTAAAATTTTCATGTGCTACCTTTAAACTATTCAAAACTTTTATTACTCCTTTTTGTGTCAATGTTTGCCAAGCTCATGAGGATGGGGTGGATGTCTTTATGTCACCTGTCAAACAGACTTTACCACCGGACTAGTGGCATATACATCCGCTTAACCATTAATTTTGCAAAAAGAGCTGGCAAATGGGGTGCCCAGTCCCAATTAATTACAACTTTAACCGCTTAATTCTCTTCACATTTTTGCCCTGATTTATCAGACAAGCAATGATACCCGTGAAATATCTGCATGTGTAAATAAAAGAGAAAAGAGGGATGATCTGCCTTGCTGGTAGAAATAACGTCCTTCATGGGAGCCGCTCTTAAAAGTCTGGTTGGCAGGGGTCATATTGTACTCTTCCATTTTCTGATTCATTGACAATTAACAAACCCCTCCCAAAATTTATTTTTACTCTCTATATGATTTCGAAAACTTAAAAAGCTCTAGCACATGATTTAATCTCTGCTTCCCTCTGCGAAGGGCCTTTCTTTTAATTTTATGTTGAGTCAGTTTCCTACTTCTTCTATCTTCCACAAGCAAACACTAGTGTCAACTTTGGTACAACAATTGTTATATGCTAGATATTGAACTTATTATATTACTTTGTGTTGATAATATCCATGAGATTAATATGTTGAAAGTTGAAGCAAATGCTGAAGCTTAAATCTTCCTTTGTGTTGGTTAAATACCTTTTGGTAGAATCTATTGCTTTATGAGTTAACTCTTATGTAAACCTGTGGATACAATGTCTCCAAAGTACTATTCATGAAAAGTTTTGCTTATATGATTCAGTTGTTTACTCATTATCTATTTGGTAGCAAACTATAGACCATTGACTTGGATCACTTCATTCATTTACATGTGCTTTACAATACTATATGATCAAGATTATGATGGTAGCATGTCACTTCAAAAATTATTTTGTTTTATCGTTTACCTACTCGAGGACGAGTAGGAACTAAGCTTGGGGATGCTTGATATGTCTCAAACGTATCTATAATTTTTGATGTTCTATGTTGATATTATGCCAATTGTCACATGTTTTGTATACACTTCATATCATTTTTATACATTTTCCGGGACTAACCTATTAACAAGATGCCATAGTGCCAGTTCCTGTTTTCTGCTGTTTTTATATTCCAGAAAAGCTGTTCTGGAAATATTCTCGAAATTGGACGAAAATCAACGGAGGTCCCTTATTTCACCGACACGTACACGAAGTCCAAAGGGGAGACGGAGGAGCGCCTCGAGGCGGCCACACACGGGCTCGGCGCGGCAGGAAGTGGGGCCACGCGAGGGTGTGTGTGGGCCCCTCGGGTGCCCTCAGCCGCCGCCCTTTCGCCTATTTATTCCCCCGACGCGAAAACCCTAAATACCCGAGCCTCCATCCACGAAGAGTTTCAGAGCCGCCGCCGTCGTCAACCCTAGCTCGGGAGGGTCCAGAACCTCTTCCTGGCACCCTGCCGGAGAGGGGAATCATCACCGGAGGGCTCTACATCGCCATGCCTGCCTCCGGAGTGATGCGTGAGTAGTTCATCCTTGGATTACAGGCCCATAGCAGTAGCTAGATGGTTGTCTCTCCTCCTTGTGCTATCATGTTTAGATCTTGTGAGCTGCCTAACATGATCAAGATCATCTTATTGTAATGCTATATGTTGTGTTTGCTGGGATCCGATGAATGTTGAATACTATGATCAAGTTGATCAATCTATCTTATATGTTATTTATGTCTTGCATGCTTTCCGTTACTAGTAGATGCTTTGGCCAAGTAGATGCTTGTAACTCCAAGAGTTAGTATTTATGCTAGATAGTGGGTTCATGCCTCCAGTAATCTGGGCGAGTGACAGCAACGTCTAAGGTTGTGGATGTGTTGTTGCCACTAGGGATAACACAACAATGCTATGTCTATGGTCATATGTACTTGTTTACATTACGCACTTTACTTAATGCAATTATCTGTTGCTTGCAACTTAACACCAACGGGGAACACGGATGTCAACCTGAACGTGGATTATTAGTCATAGATGCAGTTGGATAACGGTCTATGTATTTTGTCGTAATGCCCACATGAATATCATAGTAGTCATCATGTCATATATATGCATTGTCATGCGCTCAATATTTTGTCAATTGCCCAGCTGTAATTTGTTTACCCAACATATTATCTATCTTTATGGAGAGACACCACTAGTGAACTGTGGACCCCGGTCCATTCTTTTACACTGATAAAACCACCAACTGCAATCATTGTTCTCTTTTACTCTCTGCAATTAAACATTATTTTCCACACCATACTGTCGTGGTGGTGTCACGGCAGATGCCATAGGATGGCTTAAGTTGTGGGCTCGCTAGGACGTTGGGGGATCCGGGGAGGGTTTGCGCGCTCACGAAGCACGCATGGAGAACAACCAAGAACTCGCAAGAACAAACAAGAACAAGCAGAACCAAGAAGAAGCAAAGAACACCACGATGTACCCTGCTTCGGGGCCCTCTTGTGGAGGTAACACCCCTACTGCAGCACTAGCCTACTCTCTTTATATCTCAAGTGTTTACAAGTACAGAGTGCTCCTTGAGCTGTATCAAGAACAATGGTGAAAGCTCTCGGAAGAAGATGGAGCTTGGGAAGATACTGCCCCTCTTCTCGTCGTTGTCTCTTGCCCGTCGTCCGTCCCTCGCACTGGAGGAGGTAGTAGCTTACTTATACACTAACCGGATTACCATTTTGCCCCCGGCTGGAAGTGATAATGGCATGGACAAGAGGAACAGGACAAGCCTCTGCCCCCTGTCAATCCAACGGCCGGACTGTCAGGCCTATCTTGCCAATTCGGGCAATGGCAGCTGTAGCCCATCGGGTCTAGGTCACATCCTCTTTCCCGAATTGGCCGAGTCAGCTCCTAGGTCGCTGCGCTCCCAGGAATCCCGTGACCTGACCTGGCCGTCAAGTCCTTAGCAGGCCTATCTTGCCACTTTGGGCAATGGCAGGCGTAGCCCCCGGGTCTGGGTCATATCCTCTTTCCCGAATTGGCCAAGTCAGCGCCTAGGGCCTTGCGACCCGGAAAACCTGCGACTTGACCGGCTGTCTTCTCAGCCTCTGGCAGGAGACCTGCAAGACCCGTGAACCTTTCTGACATTACTTGGCCCTTGTGCAATATCCGGATTACCTTATCCGGGTCCTTCCTGACCAACCCGGCTAACTTAACCGGTTTCCTTCCTCTGATTCGGTTAAGCTTTACCGGATCCTCTCTGGCATCTTCTCGCTCTTTAGCTTGATCAAGTGCTAACCGACTCTCACGAGAGATCCGGCCCAAGTGACCCGGCTATATGTTGATCCGGCTAGCTCTTTGCAACACTTAACACCACATCTTTGCCCTACCCGGGGGCAGCCCCCCGACAGTAGTCCCCGAAGCTGGTGCGGTTCTACAGCCTCGGCTGAAGAGCCGTAGCAGGTTAAAAATAAACATCACTAACCGAATCACATTCATACAATCTTGTCTCAGGATTTCCCGGGACACTTGGCAGTGAATCTCTGCGCAAAGCCCCATAATCCGGATCTCTGATCTGACATGCCACTGACAGCACCTCATCCGGATTCTCCGGGTACTTGAGTGCATTTGACCAAACGACCGCGTCTTCTCGTTTTCTCCGTTGACCGGCACACAGGATCCGTGCAACTGCTTCCAATTCTATGGCCCAACATGTGCTTGGAACACACGGCCACAGAGGTGGCCACAGAGTTCCAGGTGCAGTTACCGTGCGACGCTCCGAAAACCTGCAGTAGTGCGCCCGTTACCGCTGGGCGCTATAAATATGGGCGCAGGGGGTTTCCTCTTCTTCTCCGCTCGTTCCCCACTCCGAAAACTTCCATCTGCGCCACCGCCGCCGCCGCAATCTCGCCCTTCAAACTCGCCGCGCCGGAGACATTCAACGCACCGGAGGAAAACGACCGGGGCCGCGCACCGTGCCCAGCGCCGCCGTTTCTTCATCGAGCTTCTTCCCCGTCGCGTCATCACCGTGAGTTTTCTTTTTCTCCGGCCATGGCGAACTCGAGGAGTTCATATCCCACGGGAAACTCGCATTTGTTTCTTGTAGATTTATCCGCATATTAGTCCGTCGCCCAGCCTCAGTGCATCTAGTAGATCTCCTGTCTAGATTTTGCACTACACTGCCCTAGTTTTGTTTGCCACCGTATGAGCAGTTCAACCATATTTTTACTCTTGATTTCCTTTCTTTTTTACTGCTGCAGTAGATCTTGTGTAACCCTAGACTTTTGCGGAAGGTGTTTGTGATTGCCACCCGAATCACCTTCTCTGCTGAATCCGGCTAGTTTCATCCGGGATAATATTAGCCGAATCACTCTAGATCTGGTTCGATTATACCATTATCCGATTCATTTTGACTCGGCCCTATCCGACCTCTTGCAGGATTGATCCGGATATGGCGAAGCTTCCTCCCGGCAGATGGGAGGGTTCTGATGTGACCAAGGACGATCTGGAATGGCTATTAAGCACCCGGCGTATAACCTCTCAAGTTATATGCCGCAAACCGGGGAAGGAACTCGTCCCGGTTCCCGAACCTGGTGAACGTGTGGTGTTTCTAGCGCATTTTGAGCGCGGATTCGGATTGCCGGCGAGTGATTTCTTCCGGGCTTTCCTGGATTTCTTTGGCCTACAGCCTCATCACCTCCCGGCTAATGCCTTCGTCTCTCTATCGGCTTTAGCTCCTTTTGCGAGGGCTATCTCGGTGTCTGGCCGACCGTCGATATTTGGGCAAAGTATTTCCACCTCCGCAAACATACTATTCCAGGCACTAAGCCGAAGCTGATGACTGCTTGCGGTCCGGTTAGCATCACGCCAAGGCAGGGATCCATCTTTCCCCGTATCACTGGCCTAGACACTGTCAGGAAGTGGCAAAGGTCTTTCCTTTATGTGAAGAGTGCAGAAGGCCATGATGCCCTTAATCTGCCCGAGTTCACGATCGAGCCACCCACAGCCGAATTGAACTTCGGATACAATCCGGCTGAGACTATTGTAGAACTTCAGACTGTACATGAAACTCTGGAGGACTTTCTGAAGAAGGGCCTGGCCTCGGATGATCTGCTCCGGACCTTCATCGGTCGCCGGGTCTGCCCTCTTCAAAGACGTGAACACAAGATATGCCACATGGGTGGTGTGCTAGATCCTACCCGGATCAGCAGGCATGACCTTAGCAAAGTCTCCATCAGGCGACGGGTAAACGCCATTGCCGCCACCGAGATGTCGGATAAATGGCGGTGGGGCGTAAAGCCGTTTTACCGAGAGCGCCTTCCACCACAGGTTAGTTCACCATTTTCCGAATCTAACCATATTTCATCAAAATGGCATCGGCCTAATCCGGATTTGCCCTGACTTTTCTGTAGCTGTTTGATCGCCAACTTATCGAAGATGGAGACCTCTCCACCAAAGAATGGGGACCGGATCTCAGCCCGCCGCGCGAGGACGAAGAAGATCCGGATACGGATGATTATCTGCCTATCCCGCGCGCCAAGCCAGTCCGCAAGGGTAAGCAATCAACTATTCACAACATTCCGACGAGGAAGATGATGATTGCAGGATCTTAGATCCCATCGACGCCATTCCGATTTCATGGTCACCACCTTGTGTTCCAGCCAAACAAGATGCTGAAGGGACATCTCGGAAACGCACTGACGCGCCCGGATCTGATTCCCCTAAAGCCAAGAGAATAAAGAAGTCTGGCTCCAAGTTGAATCGCGTCAAGCCGATGCCTACCACCAAGGGGTAATACTGACTTAACTTCATTTGCTTTCTTCCTCTGTTAACCGAGTCATATCTATCCGAGTTAACTGTTTGCTTTGCTTTATGCAGTGATGTCCTCATCACCGCGCAGACTCATTCATCCATTCTTCTCCCATTCCTCCACCGGATTCGGTACGGAGAACCAGTCTCCTGAAAGGTTATCACCTCCCAGCCCCACAACTGCCAATATTCCTCACCGACTCCATCAGAGCCGGTTATTGACTTGGAGAGTGAGGAAACCTCGGCTCCAATCCGAGATTCAAGTTGGCCACGCCCTCTCAAGGAGCTGGAGAAGGAAAAGGCCAAGACATCGGCTACGTCCTTGCCTAAGCCGGATCCTCGCCCTACTCCCGCAGCGCAAACCCTGCTGAATCAAGAGCAGCAGAAGAAGAAAAAGCAGAAGCAGCAACAGCAACAGCAAGTTTCCGAGAAGCAGCACAAGGAGCCACATCCGAAGCAGACTCCGGGTGCGTCACCGCAACCCAAGCCGACTCAAGGTGCCTCTGGCACAACTCCAACCACCTCGGATAAGCAGGTGGTTGCTAGCAAGAAGGTTTCTGCCGCCCCATCAGCGATTCGATTCGGCCAGTCCCTGTCGAATCCCCGCCCTCCGAGCAGCGATAAGCTCGAGTCCGCCAAGCAATTCATTGAAGCTTGGAATGATGCTGACCTCGCCAAAGATTTTTCTACTTCAGCGCCACATCCGGCTGGGCCTAGTCGGATGTTTCAATCATTACACTCTGTACAGACCTCGGTCACTGAAGCTAACCGGGTGTTTGAGGTAAATTTTTCCGAATCTTGCTTTTATTTCAACATGATCAAATAGTACTATACCCAGTCCCCGAGATTCGGGTCGAACGACTGATACTCCTCCGAGTAAGAAAGTCATTCGGCTTGAATCTCTAAAAAACTTATCATGAATGTTGCCGTAACCGAGGACACCGTGGGACTTCCAGTCCCCGAGTCTCTTTTCCAACTGATTCGGTTAATCTCGGGCCAGTCCCCGAGATTCTTTTGACGCCATTTGCCTGTTTTCTTTCAGGAAACCATGACCGCTCGCGGCAAGCTCTTTAAGCAGCTCGCCCATCAGCATCAGAAGCTCCAAACTTCCTTCGATGGGCTCTGTCTTGAAATGGACAAGAAAGAAGAAGAGCACAAGCGCGCTTTATCCGAGGAAAAATCAGAGTGACTCGGCTCCAGCGAGAGCTTGACCGAGTTGAAAAAGTGAAGAACAAGGTTAAAGGAGAGCGGGATACGCTGAAGCGTGAAAAAGACACAATCCAGAAGGAGCGGGATACTTTCAAAGCCGGACTTGCGGAGCGGGCCAAACTGGACAAGCAAATTCAAACGAACATTGCCGAATCTGAAGCCGAAGTCAAAGCGGCTAAAGAAGAACTGAGTGCTCACAAAGCGGCCAGTGCGAAATGGCTTGCTGCACTTGCTAGCCTTAATGATGACATGGATCGTAAGTTCACCGAATCTCCTCTTTTCTTTCTGCTCTTAACCAATACATATGCTTGTGTTCCTTCTCGCTGAACTCAGTATTAGCTTATTTGTTTGTAGGAGAGTTTACCAGCATCCGGCTTCAAGCCGCCAAGGCTGTGAGAAACGCCCGAGCTGAGAGAGCTAAATTAACCGAGGCTCCCCTACCAGAGACATGGGACATCGAAGATCATATTACAGCACTTAAGGCTCGGATTGCTCCTTTGAAGGATTCCCATATTGGTCTGCTCAATGCAAGTCTCAAGGCTCACCGAATCTTGTTTCCTGAAGCGCGGCAAGTTGTGCCTGTGGAGGAGCTGATCCGAGACCTGGATCAAGCAATGACCCGGTTACAGCAGTGGAGGTCTTCGTCCGCCCGCGCTGGTGCTGACGCAGCTTTGCTATTCATCATGTCCTGGTATGAGCTAATTGATCTTGCCAAAGTGCGCTCATTTCGCGAGGGTTCTCCGTGGGCTACAGACCCTACCCGGATCAAGATCCGTGAAGAAGCCGCCAACTTCATGGCCGAATTTGCACGCACCAAGCATCTTGATCTGGAGGCTCCGGTCTACTCGGATGGAGAAGAAACTGAAGAAGAGGAATCGGACGACGCCTCCGCTGAAGAATACGCCGATTCTGAGGGCGAGTCTGATGATTCGGCTAACTCTGCCGAACACGCTCCTATCAAGATCCCAGCTTCTGACTCGGCTAAGAATACCGAAGCAACTCCGGCCCAGACTTCGGAGATACCAGCAACTGATTCGGCAGAGATTACTAAACAAGCTTCAGCTGATCCGGATACCTCCGAATCTGCCCAGCCTTCAAGCTCTCCACGCAAGGTTACCCCTGAAGTTCCTCCATCTGAGCCCATCCTTGCAACCGAGCCCCCTGCAACCGAATCTACTCCAACCGAAGCTCCTGTAACCGAGGCTCGCGCGCCCGAGGTTCCTTCAACCAAAGCTCCTGCCACCGAACCTGCTACAACCGAGTCTGCTGCTTCCTGAAGTAACTTAGTGAAAAAACGTTAAATCCCCGGTATGCCGGGAGCAGATGTAATAGACTATTTTAAGTTCTTTCGAGACTACTTTAAATTTGCTTAACATGATCCGGACGAGGTTTATGTTGGATCATTTTAAACCGAGTCCCCGAGTCTGTTTTCTTGTTTACTATTTTTGCCGAATCTCTGCTCTTGTCTACCTTTTAGGTGTTTGACAGTCGAGTCACAAGATAGGAATCATAGCATACAATACTTGAAACATGCGAGTTGTGGTTTAGAATCATTCAACATAAACGAAAAATAAATAACAGGGGTTAGTAAACGACATGTGCCGAATCGGTTTTGGACCGAGTCCCCGAGTCCATTTTCATGTTTCCCATATTCCTCATCTCTGCTCTTGACTACCATTTTGGTGTTTGTCAGTCGAGTCACGAGATCAACAACACAACATACATTACTTGAATTTTGGGACGAGGTTCAAAGCAATTCGGCACACGAACGGTATGGACAAAACAGTAAAAAACACATGCATGAGTACGAAGCAGTCCCCGAGTCCAGACTCGGATTGCTGCAATTTCATTTATGATAAACTGAAATACATACATTGCGCCCCTTAGGAGTAAAAGGGTCGAAGCAGAGCTACATTCCAGGTCTCTTAGTTTCTTGTCCGGGTCTATCCAGGCCATCCTTCCTTGGTTCCTGTGCATCTACAAGGTAGTACGAGTCATTGTGCATAGCCCTGCTCACAATGAAAGGTCCCTCCCATGGAGGTGACAACTTGTGTCGGCCTTTGCTGCGCTGCACCAGCCTTAGCACAAGATCACCCTCATGAAACACTCGAGGGCTGATCTTTCGACTATGATATCGTCGGAGATTCTGCTGGTATATTGCTGTCCGAGATAGAGCCAATTCTCTTGCTTCCTCTAGCAGATCCACTGCATCTTCCCGAGCCTCTTTTGCCTCGGTTTCAGTATACATTGCCACCCTTGGTGCATCATGTTCTATGTCTGTGGGTAGCACAGCTTCTGCCCCATAAACCAGAAAAAATGGCGTATAGCCAGTTGACCGATTCGGCGTGGTCCTTAGACCCCACAGTACTGATGGTATCTCGTCTATCCAGCATCCCGGAGTTTTCAGCAATGGTTCAATGAGACGAGCCTTGATGCCGGCCAACACCAGGGCATTTGATCTTTCCACTTGCCCATTAGACTCCGGATGTGCCACCGAGGCTATATCTAGCCGGATTCCCTTATCATGCAAACCGAGCAAACTCTCCGACAGCAAAGTTTGTGCCGTTATCCGAGATGATGCTATGAGGGTATCCGTATCTCAAAATAATTTCTTTCAGAAAGTTACAGCCGAACGACCATCTACTTTCCGGATTGGTTTCACCTCTATCCACTTGGTGAATTATCCACCATCACCAGCATATGTGTCATGTTACCCCTAGCCGGCTTGAAATCTCCCACCATATCCAAACACCACACAGCAAACGGCCAAGTGATAGGAATTGTTTGAGCGCCGATGCGGGTAAGTGTGTCTGCTTGGCAAACCTTTGGCATCCTTCACATTTTCGGACTATGTCCTCTGCATCCGCGTGAGCAGTGGGCCAGTAAAATCCATGCCGGAATACTTAGCCACCAGGGCTCTTGTACTGCAATGATGTCCACATTCTCCTGATGTATCTCAAGGAGCATCTCCTTGCCCTCGGCTGGCTCCACACAACGCTGTAGCACCTCGGTTGCACTCCTCTTGTATAACTCCTTGTTGATGATGGTGTAAGCCTTGGACCTCCTCTGCACTCGCCTAGCTTCGGTTTCATCATTTGGCAAACTCCCCTCCGACATGAACTTCATGATTTCTTCAGCCCATTCCGGTACTGGATGCAAAGGGAATAAGTGCTCATCTACTTCCACTGGTTCGGCCGCCATTATTTCTTCTATCAGCTTCTGCCCATTCCCTAAGATTCGGTTATCACCACCTTCTCTGCTCCTCTTTCCTAAGATCCGGTTAGCAGTCCCCGGGTCTCGCCATGCAGTCCCCGGGTCTTCCCCAATGTACTCGACATCAACATTCATAGGGACAGCCTCAGATTCTTGCTTTGGGATAAAAATTGACTCGGAATCAGGCGAAGGTTTGATTGAAGGGACCCTTAGGTGATTCAAGGATATCCCGGGTGGAATTGCATCCCTAGACGACCCGAGTTTTGACAGGACATCAGCAGCTTCGTTCTCCAACCGAGGTATGTGCTTGTACTCGCAGCCTTCAAAAAATCCTGAAATTTTCTGGACATGAAACCGATACAGTGCCATATTGGCATCAAGAGCATCCCAATTTCCAGAAGATTGCTGCACAACTAAATCCGAATCACCAAAACATTCTATTCGGCGGATGCCGATGTCCCTGGCCACATTAAGCCCATGGATCAGTGCCTCATATTCGGCCACATTGTTTGATGCTGAGAAATGAATCTGCAACACATATCGCAATTGATCTTGCTTCGGTGACGTGAGTACCACCCCAGCACCTAATCCGATTTTGGTTTTGGAGCCATCAAAGTGCAACTTCCAGTAATTGTAATCCGGCTTGGGTGGTCATACTGCATCTCGGCCCAGTCACAAAGGAAATCTGGTAAAGCCTGAGACTTGATAGCATCCCTTCTCTCATAATGCGGGGTGTAAGGAGATACTTCTATTGCCCACTTGGCAACCCGGCCAGTCGCATCTTTGCACCCAATGATTCCGCGATTGGAGCTTCACATACCACGGTAATCGGGTGTTCTTGGAAATAATGTTTCAACTTTTTGGCCGCCAGGTATACACCGTATGTCATCTTCTGGTAGTGAGGATAATTTTGCTTTGAGGTTGAGATCACCTCACTTAAATAGTACACCGGTCTCTGCACGATTTACCCTCCTCTTCTCGCTCTACCACTATGACCACACTTACGACCCGGTTAGTGGCCGCAATGTAAAGTAGCATTGGCTCATTCGGCAAAGGTGACGCCAGAATTGGTGCAGTGGACAACATCTTTTTTAATTCGTTGAAAGCCGAATCTGCCTGCGGGGTCCACGTGAACCCGGTGCTCTTTTTCATCAACTGATACAAGGGCAAGGCTTTTTCTCCTAGCCGACTCACAAACCGACTCAACGAGGCTAAACACCCGTGAATTTTTGTACATCTTTTAGACATTAGGCAATTTCATTCTTTCTATGGCTCGGATTTAGCCGGATTCACCTCAATACCTCGGCTCGATACAAGGAAACCGAGCAACTTTCCAGCCGGGACACCAAAGGTGCATTTATCCGGATTCAATTTCAACCGATATTTTCTCAAGTTCACAAATGTTTCCTCGAGATCCTCGAGGAGAGTGTGTTTTTCTTTAGTTTTGATGACGATATCATCGACATACACCTGCACATTTTGCCCATTTGGGAGTGTAAGCATTTCTGCATACATCTCTGATAAGTTGCACCGGCATTTCTCAAACCGAAACACATGACACGATAGCAATACGCCCCGTACGGGGTAATAAAAGCAGTCTTTATTTGATCTTTAGGGTTCAGTGGTATCTGGTGAAAACCAGAGTACGCATCAATAAAAGACAACAACTCACACCCAGCAGTAGAATCGATCACTTGATCAATCCGAGGTAAAGGAAATGGATCCTTCGGGCACGCCTTGTTTAGGTTGGTGAAATCGATGCACATGCGCCACACCTTGACCACCGCTGGTTCGTCCTTCTTCTTCTCTACCAGAACCGGATTGGATATCCAGTCTGGATGCAACACCTCCATAATGAATCCGGCTGCAAGCAACTTAGCCAGCTCATCCAGCACCACTTTTCTTCGATCATCTGAGAGACGCCGAGTCGGTTGCCTCACCGGTTTTACATCCGGCCTGACAAATAAAGAGTGCTCTGCCAACTCCCTCGGAACACCAGGCAGGTCCTTAGCCGACCATGCAAAGATATCCCGATTCTCACGGAGGAAGTGACAGAGCGCGCTTTCCTATTTCTCATCCAGCCCGGCACCAATGATGGCCATGCGCTCCGGGTTCTCCGGGTCAATGGGATCTTCTTTGTCTCCTTGGGCATCTCAAATGTTGCACCTCCATCCGGATTGGTCATAGCCAGCACACCGAGCTGAGCTGACTTCGCCATTGCCACCACCTCATGCATCTTGCTCTTCTCAGCTTGGATCACCAATGATTCGGCTAAGGTGGAACCGATCGTGGCACACTGTATGGCCTTTTGTAATCTCCCGCAACAGTGATAATACCATTCGGGCCTGGCATCTTTATCTTGAGGTAGGCCACATGGGTGGATATCATGAACTTGGCTAACGCAGGCCGGCCAAGTAGAGCATGGTATGGGCTCTCCAAATCTACCACCTCGAACTCGAGACTTTCAAGCCGGTGATTGTCCTTGGTACCAAACAGCACATCTACCCAGATCTTACCCATTGGGGAACAAGACACCCCGGGTACTATACCATGGAAGGTACAACTGCTCTGCTGCAACTGATTCGGCGAAATACCCAACTTGACCATTGTGTCCCGATACATGATGTTTATGGCACTGCCATTGTCAATCAAGACTCGGCTAAACCTCACGTTAAGCTTGGGTCCACCAAAGTCGGATCCACCACTAGTGCATAGTTTCCTGGACTTGGCATAATTCTGGGGTTATCAGCCCTGCTCCAAGTGATCTCCTGCTCGGACCAATTCAGGTATTTTGGGACTGCTGGTATGACTGCATTCACCTCCTTCGCCCTTCGCAGCTGACTTTTCTTGTCAGTTGGCTCGGTCACAAAAACCACATAACTTTGATGAGCCTCCTTGTACTCATTACCGGGGTATCCACCTTGCCGACTCGGACCAGCACCATTGTCATTGCCTCCCATGTTTACCAGGTTAACCGGCTTTGTGGCTGCCGGTCTTGGAGCTCCTGCGTTCACCGGGATTGTATTGGCTCCGGTTAAAGGCATATTCGGCCTGAAATTCGGTCTAGGAGCACCTCTCTGAGGTGGTCCTCTCTGACCCTCCGCCTGAATGCGATGATGCCAGCTACAATTCCGAGTTGAATGATTGGCCGGCTTGCGTGGGTCTGTTGTGTGATAACAGCAAGGCCCGTCCAATCTTGCCTCAAAGGTTAGAGGAGGACTCGATCCATCCCACACCTTCTTTGGCCAGGCACCTTGATTCGGCCTCCAAGCTGGACCCTCAGTCTTTTGTCTCTGACCATCTCCTGCTCCAGGATGGTCCATATTCACTGCAGCCACCTGATCTGAACCGTATCTATAATCCGGATCTCTTCTTTTGTAACCGAATTCATGTCGGTCATTGGGCCTCAATGGTCCTACTCGGTTATTAACCGGTTGCCTCCTGCTTGTTCCCACTGCATCCAATGCGGGCTGTGTCGGATCACCTAGAGCATACGTATCTGCTATCCGGATCGTTTCCGCCAGTGTCTTGGGCATATCCCTCTGGAGCTTCTGCCAGAGCGGGGTGCCATGTCGGCAACCCTGCGCAAACCAAGAAATCGCCTGCTCCTCCACGACACCTTCGCAAGAGTTGCGAATGTTGCTCCACCGAGTTAAGAATTCTCGGTCTGTTTCCCGTTCTTCCTGCTTGCACGCAGCCAGGAGCTGAGGTCGGTTAGGCCTCTTGTAGGTGCTGGAGAAATTACTGTAAAATGCCTCCTCCAAGTCCATCCAAGAGTTGATACTACCCGGCGGTAAGTTGTTCAGCCAAATCCGGGCTGGCCCTTCCAACATGTGCGGGAGATACCGGACCGCCCATCGGCGATTGCCCCCCGCAATGTGCACTGACGATACATAGTCTATCAGCCAATCTTGTGGCTTTGTGTTGCCATTATATGGCTTTGTGCTTCGGCCAAGCTGAAATAACGGCACACTCGGCTCGTTCATGATCCGAGGTCCAAAACATGGAGGACCCGGTGGGCCTTGCTCTTCTAGCTTCTCGGACTGGTAAATTCTATCCAACTTGAGACGCTGATCATCGGATCCAATGCCCGAGGTCCCAGTCTTGATGCAAGTGCATTATCATACGTCTGGTATCCGGCTCGCGCCATAGCCGAATTTCCGTCATCATAGCGGTAACCCGCCTGGCCACCACCTTGCTGTTGCGCTCGCACAATCACTTGCTGCCCAGGAGGACGAGGTGGTTGACCTCGGCCAGCCGAATTGCCCCTTCCAGCTCCCGGGTAACCTCGTCCACCACTGTTTCTACTTTGGCCACCTCTTCCTTGAGCGGCTAGCTGCTTGCCGGCATACTCAGCATCATAGGTCTGCAGCTGCTTGCTCTTACCCGAGTTCACGCTCTGGGCCCGGTCAACTCCGACGTGCGGGGATGACGCCTGCCCCTTGGATCTCTGGCTAACAGCCTTAACCGACACTACTACCGAGAAACACCTGCATCCGGATTAGCTTTCCGGTAAGCCTCATTCTGCCGGTTACACACATCTACTAGCTCATTGACTCTCTCTGCCTGCTTCCGCCAAGCGTCCCCGGTTAGTGTGCTCAACTCGGCTCGCGCTGCCGCTGCAGCCCTAAGATTCTTAGCCGGGGAGCTATACACCGGCTTGCCTGTGCCAGATCTATGACTAGTAGCCTTACTGAGCTCGATCCTGCAGCTCTAGCTAACTCGTCATTGAGGTCCTTACCCCGGTTACGCAACTCGGCTTTCTTGCGTGAGCGATGCACTACAGGAGTAAAGCCATCGGTGATACCATTGGCAGCATTGTACTCTCTCATATCTCTATCAAAGGCTTGCCTAGACTCCACCACTAACCGGGCTTCTTTTTGCAACCTCAGGCGCTCTGCCTCTAGCTGAGCTACAGTGAGCTCTACATCTGCCCCAGGTGCCACTGGCCGAGATAGCTTCTCCAGGACATCCTCTAAGGAGCCTCCCTACTTGACATGCCAAGCGGGCCAACCGGATCTGGTCTCTCCTTTGGGAACTTCGCTGTCCGAGTCGGCTTGCCAACCGGATCAACTGGCGTGGCCAGCTCCTCGGGCATGCTTTTGCTGGCATCTCCTTTGCCAGCTGCTGCACTTGGCCCGGTCATCATCACCTCCACGCTACTCCCGGGGCGAGCGCTACGCCGTCCGAGAGCTGCGCGGAAAGAGGGAGGATCCTCAGCCACGAGCACCTGCGCCGGGTACTCGCGGACAGGCTCGGTGGCGACGTAGGTGACGAAGCTGCCGAGCGTCATGAGGAAGCCGTCAGCGGGGAAGGGCTTGTTGGCGAAGCACCCCGCGTTGTCGCTGATGAAGTTGAACTCGCCGATCTTGCAAACGAGCCCAGAGAGGACCCGCTCGCCGGAGCCAGCGACGGTGCCCGTCCGGAAGGAAACCCCAGCCAACGCCACTGCTGCCCCACGGTGGGCGCCAACTGTCGTGGTGGTGTCACGGCAGATGCCATAGGATGGCTTAAGTTGTGGGCTCGCTAGGACGTTGGGGGATCCGGGGAGGGTTTGCGCGCTCACGAAGCACGCATGGAGAACAACCAAGAACTCGCAAGAACAAACAAGAACAAGCAGAACCAAGAAGAAGCAAAGAACACCACGATGTACCCTGCTTCGGGGCCCTCTTGTGGAGGTAACACCCCTACTGCAGCACTAGCCTACTCTCTTTATATCTCAAGTGTTTACAAGTACAGAGTGCTCCTTGAGCTGTATGAAGAACAATGGTGAGCTCTAGGAAGAAGATGGAGCTTGGGGAAGATACTGCTCTCTCTCTTCTCTTGCCCGTCCCTCCCTACTGGAGGATGTGGTAGCTTACTTATACACTAACCGAATTACCATTTTGCCCCTGGCTGGAAGTGATAATGGCATGGACAAGAGGAACAGGACAAGCCTCTGCCCCCTGTCAATCCAACGGCCGGACTGTCAGGCCTATCTTGCCATTTGGGCAATGGCAGCTGTAGCCCATCGGGTCTAGGTCACATCCTCTTTCCCGAATTGGCCGAGTCAGCTCCTAGGTTGCTGCGCTCCCAGGAATCCCGTGACCTGACCTGGCCGTCAAGTCCCTAGCAGGCCTATCTTGCCACTTTGGGCAATGGCAGGCGTAGCCCCCCGGGTCTGGTCATATCCTCTTTCCCGAATTGGCCAAGTCAGCGCCTAGGGCCTTGCGACCCGGAAAACCTGCGACTTGACCCGGCTGTCTTCTCAGCCTCTGGCAGGAGACCTGCAGACCCGTGAACCTTTCTGACATTACTTGGCCCTTGTGCAATATCCGGATTACCTTATCCGGGTCCTTCCTGACCAACCCGGCTAACTTAACCGGTTTCCTTCCTCTGATTCGGTTAAGCTTTACCGGATCCTCTCTGGCATCTTCTCGCACTTTAGCTTGATCAAGTGCTAACCGACTCTCACGAGAGATCCGGCCCAAGTGACCCGGCTATATGTTGATCCGGCTAGCTCTTTGCAACACTTAACACCACATCTTTGCCCTACCCGGGGGCAGCCCCCCGACACATACGTTTAATCCTTTGTTTTCAGCAAGCCGGTGAGATTGACAACCTCACTGTTTCGTTGGGGCAAAGTAGTTTGATTGTGTTGTGTGCAGGTTCCACGTTGGTGATCGAGTAAACGGCGTCACCAACAACCTTCTGAAGAGTTTCTACTCCTACTGATCTGACAACCTTGGTTTCATACTGAGGGAAAACTTGCTGCTACACTGCTTCATACCTTCCTCTTGGGGTCTTCCCAACGAACGTGTGATTTCACGTCATCAACGACCTTCAGACATGAGAAAAGAACCTCCAATGGAGAAGCCCATCGACTAGCTCGGAGTAGTGTCATTCGGGGCCTAGGTCACCGCCTGTGGCTTCTGAACCCTCCTAATGGTTTATGTATCCCGAAAAACATTTTAGATAATTAATAAAGTGTGGTCGAATTCTCAAAAAAAAATCTTTGGCTCGAAGTGAGGGAGGCAATTCAGTCGAAATGATTAAGACTAGTCACAATGGGTAGTAAAATAGGAGTAACATCAATACCACGTAGGCAAAAATTCTTATGTGGCGGGTAATTAATACGGAGAGAGATGGTTGTGGTAACATAGTATGTTACTGTAACATTACACATTTCAAGGCAAGATGTGTGTACAAACTAATAAATAAACTTGTGCATGATACTTGATTACCCACAAGTATAGGGGGTCGCAACAGGCTTCGAGGCAAGTAAAACCCAAATTTATTGATTGGACATAAGGGGAGCCAAAGAATATTTATAAGCCTTGGCAGATGAATTGTCAGTTCAACTGCATCTGGAAACAGACTTGCTCGACATAGTTTATCAGTAGCAGTAATGAAATAATAGCAGCAGTGTGATTGAAGTAAACAGCAGATTAAATATTGTAGGCATATGAACGGGCGTTGCATGGATAAGATAACTCATGTAGTAATCGTAACACAGGGCAATTGCAGGTAGATAATAATAAAGCATCCAACTACTAATTAATCATAGGCATGCGTTTCGTATTTAGTCGTACGTGCTCGTAATGAGAAATTTGCACAATATCTTTTGTCCTACCGGCCCGTTTGCAGCGGGGCCTCAAGGGAAACTACTGGTAATTAAGGTGGTCCTTTTAATAAAGCACCGGAGCAAAGCATTAACACTCCATGAACACATGTGATACTCACATCGCAACCATCCCCTCTGGTTGTCCCAATTTCTGTCACTTTGGGGCCCCGGGTTCCGGACAATGACGTGTGTATACAACTTGCAGATATGATCCAAAACAATAATTATTCTCGTGATACAATAACATGTTCAGATCTGAAATCATGGCACTTGAGCCCTAAGTGTCAAACATTAAGCATAACAAGTTGCAACAATGACATAAAGCACTAACAAAGGATACTAGGCACCATGCCCTAACAATTTTACATCTATTACATGAACGATCTCATCCAATCCCTACCATCCCCTTCGGCCTACAGCGAGGAATTACTCACACATGGTTGGGGAAATCATGAATGGTTGATGGAGAGGCGGCGGTGACGATGATGGCGATGATCTCCTCCAAATCCCTCCCGGCAAGGTGCCAGAACGGAGTTTCTGATCCCCGAACTAGGGTTTTCGGTGGCGGCGGAGCTCTGGAAGGTTTCTGGGAAAAGCGTCGGGGGTTCTGGCGTTTTTAGGTCATAGGTAGTCCAAAGGGCGTCGTCGGGGGCCACACGAGGCGGCCACGCCACCCTTGGGCGTGGCCCACCTCTGGTTGCGCCGAGGCCTGGCGTGGAGCCTATGTGCTCCGTCTCCGCTTCGTCTTCTGGCTCCGTGGGTCTTCTGGAAAAATAGGAGTTCTGGAATTTTTCAGGAATTTTCCCGAAACTTTGACTTTCTGTACAAAAACAAAACACCAGGCCAATTCTGCTGAAAACAGCGTTAGTCCGTGTTAGTTATATTCAAATCACACAAATTAGAGGTAAAACAACAGCAAAAGTGTTCGGGAAAGATACGTTTTGGACGTATCAACACTACACACGTTACTCTCCATTGTGAAGGTAGTAACTTATTGTAGTAACATCTGCATGTTACTAGTCTATGATATTCCCTATTGTGAGTAGCCTAAGCTGTGGTGATGACCCACAAGTATAGGGATCGCAACAGTCTTCGAGGGAAGTAAAACCCAAATTTATTGATTCGACACAAGGGGAGCCAAAGAATATTTATAAGCCTTGACAGATGAATTGTCAGTTCAGCTGCACCTGAAAATAGACTTGCTCGACACAGTTTATCAGTCGCAACAGTTTTATAGCAGTAGCAATAGTGAAATAATAGCAGTAGTAAAATAAAGGCAACAGTAGTAATTGAAGTAGACAGCATGTTTAAAATACTGTAGGCATAGGGATGGATGAACGGGCGTTGCATGGATGGGATAGTTCATGAAATAGTCATACATAAGGCAATTGCAGGTAGATAATAATAAAGCATCAAAGTAATAATTAATCATAGGCATGTGTTCCGTATTTAGTCGTACGTGCTCGCAATGAGAAACTTGCACAACATCTATTGTCCTACCAGACCATTTGCAGCGGGGCCTCAAGGGAAACTACTGGTAATTAAGGTGCTCCTTTTAATAAAGCACCGGAGCAAAGCATTAACACTCGTGAACACATGTGATCCTCAAGTCGCAGCCATCCCCTCCGGTTATCCCAATTTCTGTCACTTTGGGGCCTCGGGTTCCGGACAAGGACGTGTGTATACAACTTATAGATATGATCCAAAACAATAATTATTCTCATGATACAATAACATGTTCAGATCTGAAATCATGGCACTCGGGCCCTAAGTGTCAAGCATTAAGCATAACAAGTTGCAACAATGACATAAAGTACTAATAATGGATACTAGGCACCATGCCCTAACAATCTTACATCTATTGCATGAACGTTCTCATCCAATCCCTACCATCCCCTTCAGCCTACAGCGGGGAATTACTCACACATGGATGGGGGAAACATGGTTGGTCGATGGAGAGGCGGTGGTGATGATGATGGCGATGAACTCCTCCAATTCCCCGTCCCGGCAGGGTGCCAGAACGGAGTTTCTGATCCCCGAACTAGGGTTTTCGGTGGTGATGACGTGGGACACACGTTCGTTGGGAGACCCCACGAGGAAGGTATGAAGCAGTGCAGCAGCAAGTTTCCCTCAGTAAGATACCAAGGTTATCATATCCAGTAGGAGCAAGAAGCACTTCTGAAGGTTGTCAACGGTGCCAGAAAAGTACTTGCGTGTGGAAGGGAGTTCGGCTGTTGACGTGGAACCTGCACACAACACAATCAAACTACTTTGCCCCAACGAAACAGGAAAGGTGTCAATCTTCCTGGCTTGCTGAAAACAAAGGATTAAACGTATGGTGTGGAAAATAGTGCTCAATTGCAGAGAATTAAAAGGAACAATGATTGCAGTTGGTTGTATTATCAGTATAAAAGAATGGACCGGGGTCCACAGTTCACTAGTGGTGTTTCTCCATAAAAGATAACTAACATGTTGGGTGAACAAATTACAGCTGCGCAATTGACAAAATATTGAGCGCATGACAATGCATATATATGACATGATGATTACTATGATATTCATGTGGGCATTACGACAAAATACATAGACCGTTATCCAACAGCGTCTATGACTAATAATCCACCTCCAGATTGTCATATCGAGTTCCCCGTTGGTATTAAGTTGCAAGCAACGGATAATCGCATTAAGTAATGTGCGTAATGTAAACAAATGCATTAGACCTAACAGCGCACCCTTAAGCTAAGCATCGGTTATTTTATCCCTAGTGCCAACAGCACATCCACAATCTTAGAAGTTGCTGTCACTCTCCCAGATTACCGGAGGCATGAACCCACTATCTAGCATAAATACTAACTCTTGGAGTTACAAGCATCTACTTGGCCAAAGCATCTACTAGTAATGGAAAGCATGCAAGATCATAAATAACATATAAGATAGATTGATAATCAACTTGACATAGTATTCAATATTCATCGGATCCCAGCAAACACAACATGTAGCATTACAATAAGATGATCTTGATCATGATAGGCAGCTCACAAGATCTAAATATGATAGCATAAAGTGGAGAGACAACCATCTAGCTACTGCTATGGACCCGTAGTCCAAAGATGAACAACTCACGCATCACTCCGGAGGCAGGCATGGTGATGTAGAGCCCTCCGGTGATGATTCCCCTCTCCGGCAGGGTGCCGGGAAGAGCTTTGAACCCTCCCGAGCTAGGGTTGACGACGGCGGCGGCTACGGAACTTTTCGTGGATGGAGGCTCGGTGTCTAGGGTTTTCCCGTGAAGATGAATAAATAGGCGAAAGGGCGGCGGCTGGAGCGACCCGAGGGGCCCACACCCCACCACAGCGCGGTTGGAGGGGGGGTCGCGCCGCCCTAGGGTGTGGCGCCCTCCTCGGTCGCCTCCGTCTCTCCTTCGGACTTCGTGTACGTGTTGGAAAAATAGGAGGTCCTGTCCAGGTTTCGTCCAATTCCGAGAATATTTCCAGAACAGCTTTTCTGAAATACAAAAACAGCAGAAAACAGGAACTGACACTGGGGCATCTTGTTAATAGGTTAGTCCCAGAAAATTCATAAAAATGCTATGAAGTGTATGTAAAACATGTAACAATTGGTATAATATCAACATGGAACATCAGAAATTATAGATACGTTTGAGACGTATCAAGCATCCCCAAGCTTAGTTCTACTCGTCCTCGAGTAGGTAAAACGATAAAAACAAAATAATTTCTGAGGTGACATGCTACCATCATAATCTTGATCAAATAGTATTGTAAAGCACATGTTATGAATGAAGTGATCCAGGTCAATGGTCTATAGTTTGCTAGCAAGTAGATAATGAGCAAACAACTGAATCATATAAGCAAAAAACTTTTCATGAATAGTACTTTCAAGACAAGCATCAAAGAGTTTTGCATAAGAGTTAACTCATAAAGCAATAGATTCTAAGTAAAAGGTATTTAACAAACACAAAGGAAGATTTAAGCTTCAGCAATTGCTTTCAACTTTCAACATATATATCTCATGGATATTTGTCAACACAAAGGAATATAATAAGCGCAATATACAAGCATATAAAAATTGTTGCACCAAAGTTGACACTAGTGTTTGCTTCTGAGATAGAAAGAAGTAGGAAAACTGACTCAACATAAAAGTAAAAGAAAGGCCCTTCGCAGAGGGAAGCAGGATTAAATCATGTGCTAGAGCTTTTTAAGTTTTTGAAGTAATATAGAGAGTAAAAATAAGTTTTGGGAGGTGTTTGTTAATTGTCAACGAATCAGAAAATGGAAAAGTACAATATGACCCCTGCCAACCAGACTTTTAAGAGCGGCTCCCATAAGGGACGTTATTTCTACCAGCAAGGCAGATCATCACTCTTCTCTTTTGTTTACACATGCAGATATTTCACTGTTTGTCATTGCTTGACTGATAAATCAGGGCAAAAATGTGAAGAGAATTAAGCGGTTAAAGTTGTAATTAATTGGGACTGGGCACCCATTTGCCAGCTCTTTTTGCAAAATTAATGGATAAGCGGATGTATATGCCGCTAGTCCGGTGGTAAAGTCTGTTTAACAGTTGACATAAAGACATCCACCCCGTCCTCATGAGCTTGGTAAACATTGACACAAAATAGGAGTAGTAATTTTTGAATAGTTTAAAGGTAGCACATGAAAAATTTACTTGGAGTGGCAAGGAAATACCACATATAGGTAGTTATGGTGGACACAAATGGCATGGATTTTGGCTCATGGTTTTGGATACACGAGAGGCATTCCCTCTCAGTACAGAGTTTAGGCTAGCAAGGTTATTTGAAGCAAACACAGGATATCAACCGACACAGTAAGACTTATATGAAAACATATTGCAAGCATTATAAGACTCTACACTGTCTTCCTTGTTAACCAAACCCTTTTACTAGAAAATATCTAGACCTTAGAGATACCAATCATGCAAACCAAATTTCAACGAGCTTTACGGTAGTTCTTCATTAATAGGTTTTAACTACATGATACAAAAGCTTAAACATGAACTACTTGATAACTCAAAACAATTGACAAGTATCAAATTATCCAATACAGTGATCTACAAGAATATGTAAGCTTTTTCCATTATACCATCTACCACATGCAACATTTTCTGTTCCAACCAAACACCAATCAACTTATTTCAACATAAACTCTCCAAACAATTATAAGTGAAGCAAGCGAGTACTTTCTTTAAAAGAACTAACATCTCTGAATAAGAGATGCATGCAAAACAGGAGCTAAAAGCATAGCAATAGCTAGATAAGAATACTCAACAAGTATAAGTGAAGAATAGGAGTATTCATATGAAAAAGTGGAGCGTGTCTCTCTCCCAATCAAGAATGCTAGGGTCCAATCAAGTGGACCAAAAGAAAAGAAAATACTGAAAATAAAAAGCACACAGACGCTCCAAGTAAAGCACATATGATGTGAAAGAATTAAAATACAGTTTCACTAGAGATGACCTGATAAGTTGCTGATCTAGAAGGGGATGCCTTGGGCATCCCAAGCTTAGACGCTTGAGTCTTCTTGAAATATGCTGGGGTGATCCATGGGAGCATCCCCAAGCTTAAGCTCTTCACTCTTCTTGATCACATTATATCATCCTTCTCTCTTGACCCTTGAAAACTTCCGCCACACCAAACTCAGAGTAATTCTCATTAGAGGGTTAGTGCACAATCAAAAACTCACATGTTCTATAAGGACACAAACTGACCGTTACTTTTAACATTAACTACTGCTACTGATGTTATGTGAAGCTCTTCACCCTAAAAAATAATTTCACTCAACACTAGTAAAAGAGAGAATGCGAAAAATAAAAGACAGAATCTGTCTAAACAGAACAGTCTGTAAAGACGAATTTTTTCGAGGCACTTACGTTGCTCAGATCGAAAAACTCAAAACTAACGAAAGATGCGTACATATCTGAGGATCACGCGCAAACATTTGCAGATTTAAATAATTTTTCTGTGATTTTACAGAAGTAAAACGGTGAACAGCAAAATCTGTTCCTGCGCAGAAATCCAAATCTAGCATCATCTTCCTATTAGAGGCTCCACTTGGCACAACAATGCGATAAAATAAAGATACAAAGGAATTGTTACAGAAGTAAACAACTCCTTGACTCAAAAAGAAAAGAAAAATTGCAGAAATAAAATAATGGGCTGTCTCCCATAAGCGCTTTTCTTTAACGCCTTTCAGCTAGGCGCAGAAAGTAAGAATCAAGTGTTTCCAAGTGAAGAAGCATCAATAGAATAATTTGCTCTAACAATAGAATCAAAAGGTAGCTTCATCTTCTTTCTAGGGAAGTGTTCCATACCTTTCTTGAGTGGGAATTGATATTTAATATTCCCCTCTCTCATATCAATAATAGCACCAACAGTTCTAAGGAAAGGTCTTCCCAAAACAATAGGACAAGAAGCATTGCATTCAATATCCAAAACAACAAAATCAACGGGGACAAGGTTGTTGTTAACCATTACAAAAACATCATCAACTCTCCCCAAAGGTTTCTGTATAGTATTATCAGCAAGGTGAACATCCAAATAACAGTGTTCCAAAGGTGCTAAATCAAGCATATCATAAAGTTTCTTAGGCATAACAGAAATACTAGCACCAAGATCACATAAAGCATTGTAATCAAAGTCATTCACCTTCATTTTAATGATGGGCTCCCAACCATCTTCTAACTTCCTAGGGATAGAAGCTTCATGTTTTAATTTCTCTTCCCTAACTTGCATGAGAGCATTAGTAATGTGTTTAGTAAAAGCCATGTTTATAGCACTAGCATTAGGACTTCTAGCTAGCTTTTGCAAGAACTTAATTACTTCAGAAATATTGCAACCATCAAAATCAAAATCATTATTATCAAAGGTAATGGGACCATTGTCTCCCATGTTTTGAAAAATTTCAGTACTTTTATCAAGAACAGTTTCAGTGTTGTCAGGCAATTTTAAACGTTTTGCAATAGAAGTAGAGACATTGCCAACACCAATTACTTTACCATTAAGAGTAGGAGGTTTGTTAACATTTGAAACTTTAGCATTGCTAGTGGTGGTAATAGTGTAAACTCTAGCAATATTATTCTTTTTAGCAATTTCATCTCTCTTTCCCACCTAGCATGCAACTCAGCTAGCATCCTAACATTGTTGTCAATTTTAACTTGAATGGCATTAGCAGTAGCAAAGGTATTGTTATCAATAGTTTCAGGTTTAGCTGCCATTCTATTAATCAAAGAAGCTTGTGCTTCAGACATGGATGAAATGCAAGTTTCAGCATTAGAAATCTTAATTTGCAAACCAGAAATTTCCCTATTTAAGTTATGAAGTTGATGTCCTATATTCTTCAACATAGCAGATTGTTCATTCATAGTTTTAGTAAACAATTGGTTTTGCTCATATTGCGTTTGCATAAAGTTCTTAGTAGCCTTTTCAACTTCTAGCATCCTTTCCTCACTAGGCATTCCAGATCTACCATAAGAATTAGCATAACCATTGCCACTGTTAGAAGGATAGGGCTTATAATTGTTATTACCAAAATTATTCCTATAAGCATTGTTGTTGAAGTTATTATTTTTAATGAAGTTCACATCAACATGCTCTTCTTGAGCAACCAAAGAAGCTAAAGGAACATTATTTGGATCAACATGCATTTTTCCATTTGTAAGCATAGACATAATAGTATCAATCTTATCACTCAAGGAAGAGGTTTCTTCAATAGAATTTACCTTCTTACCTTGTGGAGCTCTTTCGGTGTGCCATTCAGAATAATTTATCATCATATCATCAAGAAGTTTTGTTGCAGCACCCAAAGTGATGGACATAAAGGTACCTCCAGAGGCCGAATCCAAAAGGTTTCTTGAAGAAAAATTTAATCCTGCATAGAAGGTTTGGATGATCATCCAAGCAGTCAGTCCATGGGTGGGACAATTCTTTACCAATGATTTCATTCTCTCCCAAGCTTGAGCAACATGCTCATTATCAAATTGTTTGAAATTCATAATGCTACTTCTCAAAGATATGATCTTAGCAGGAGGATAATATTTTCCTATGAAAGCATCTTTGCATTTAGTCCATGAATCAATACTATTTCTAGGCAAAGATAGCAACCATTCTTTAGCACGTCCTCTCAAAGAGAAAGGAAAAGTTTCAGTTTAATAATATCACCATCTACTTCCTTATACTTTTGCATCTCACAAAGTTCAACAAAATTATTAAGGTGAGCAGCAGCATCATCAGTACTAACACCAGAGAATTGCTCTTTCATAACAAGATTTAAAAGTGCAGGTTTTATTTCATAGAATTCTGCTTTAGAAGCAGGTGGAGCAATAGGTGTACTAATGAAATCATTGTTGTTCGTGCTAGTGAAATCACACAACTTAGTGTTCTCAGGGGTACTCATTTTAGCAAAATTAAAACAAAACAGAAAAATAACAATTCGAATTAAGCAACTAATTTTTGTGTGTTTTTTATAAATAAAGCAAACAAGACAAGATAAAAATAAACTAAGCAAGACAATAACAAAGTAATGAGATTGGAAGCGTGAAACTCCCCTTGCAGAAATCCTCTTGCTCCCCGGCAACGGCGCCAGAAAAATGCTTGATGACGTGGGACACACGTTCGTTGGGAGACCCCAAGAGGAGGTATGAAGCAGTGCAGCAGCAAGTTTCCCTCAGTAAGATACCAAGGTTATCAGATCCAGTAGGAGCAAGAAGCACTTCTGAAGGTTGTCAACGGTGCCAGAAAAGTACTTGCGTGTGGAAGGGAGTTCGGCTGTTGACATGGAACCTGCACACAACACAATCAAACTACTTTGCCCCAACGAAACAGGAAGGGTGTCAATCTTCCTGGCTTGCTGAAAACAAAGGATTAAACGTATGGTGTGGAAAATAGTGTTTAATTGCAGAGAATGAAAAGGAAGAATGATTGCAGTTGGTTGTATTATCAGTGTAAAAGAATGGACCGGGGTCCACAGTTCACTAGTGGTGTCTCTTCATAAAAGATAACTAACATGCTGGGTGAACAAATTACAGCTGGGCAATTGACAAAATATTGAGCGCATGACAATGCATATATATGACATGATGATTACTATGATATTCATGTGGGCATTACGACAAAATACATAGACCGTTATCCAACAGCGTCAATGACTAATAATCCACCTCCAGGTTGTCATACCGAGTTCCCCGTTGGTATTAAGTTGCAAGCAACGGATAATCGCATTAAGTAATGTGCGTAATGTAAAAAAATGCATTAGACCTAACGGCGCACCCTTAAGCTAAGCATCGGTTATTTTATCCCTAGAGCAACAGAATCCACAATCTTAGAAGTTGCTGTCACTCTCCCAGATTATCGGAGGCATGAACCCACTATCTAGCATAAATACTAACTCTTGGAGTTACAAGCATCTACTTGGCCAAAGCATCTACTAGTAACGGAAAGCATGCAAGATCATAAATAACATATAAGATAGATTGATAATCAACTTGACATAGTATTCAATATTCATCGGATCCCAGCAAACACAACATGTAGCATTACAATAAGATGATCTTGATCATGATAGGCAGCTCACAAGATCTAAACATGATAGCATAAAGTGGAGAGACAACCATCTAGCTACTGCTATGGACCCGTAGTCCAAAGATGAACTACTCACGCATCACTCCGGAGGCAGGCATGGTGATGTAGAGCCCTCCGGTGATGATTCCCCTCTCCGGCAGGGTGCCGGGAAGAGTTTCAGAACCCTCCCGAGCTAGGGTTGACGACGGCGGCTACAGAACTTTTCGTGGATGGAGGCTCGGGTGTCTAGGGTTTTCCCGTGAAGATGAATAAATAGGCGAAAGGGCGGCGGCTGGAGCTACCCGAGGGGCCCACACCCCACCACGGCGCGGTTGGAGGGGGGCCGTGCCGCCCTAGGGTGTGGCGCCCTCCTCGGTCGCCTCCGTCTCTCCTTCGGACTTCGTGTACGTGTTGGAAAAATAGGAGGTCCTGTCCAGGTTTCGTCCAATTCCGAGAATATTTCCAGAACAGCTTTTCTGAAATACAAAAACAGCAGAAAACGGGAACTGGCACTGTGGCACCTTGTTAATAGGTTAGTCCCAGAAAATGCATAAAAATGCTATGAAGTGTATGTAAAACATGTAACAATTGATATAATATCAACATGGAACATCAGAAATTATAGATACGTTTGAGACGTATCAGGTGGCGGCGGAGCTCTGGAGTGTTTCTGGAAAAAGCGTCGATCCCCCTCGCGTTTTTAGGTCAGGAGGAATAAGTAGTCCAAAGGGTTGCGTCGGGGGCCACGCGAGGCGGCCACACCAGGCCTCGGCGCGACCCCACCTCTGCCGCGCCGAGGGTGCGTGTGGGGCCCCCGTGCGCCGTCTCCGCTTCGTCTTCTGGCTCCGTGGGTCTTCTGGGAAAATAGAATTTCTGTAATTTTTGGGAATTTTCCCGAAACTTTGACTTTCTGCACAAAAACAAGACACCAGGGCAATTCTGCCGAAAACAGCGTTAGTCCGTGCTAGTTGCATTCAAATCACTTAGAGGTAAAACAACAGCAAAAGTGTTCGGAAAAGTAGATACGTTTTGGACGTATCAACTCCCCCAAGCTTAGCATATTGCTTGTCCTCAAGCAATTCAGTTAACAACTGAGTGCGGTAAAAGAAACTTTTACGAACACATTTGCTTCATATGATGTATACATACTTACTATATGGTCAAACTTAGGTAATTCATAATAGGAACTATGCAAATAATGATACTTAGTAGCTATGCAAATCATGAAAAGATACCAACATACTAAGAATAAATAACATAACAGACATCTATCCGCATGAATTGCAATGTTCGTAATAAGATATAACAAAATGGTATCTCGCTTGCCTTTATTTGTAGAGCAAAACATAAATGCCAAGGCACCTCTGAAGTTCAAGTGAAGACTAGATATAAAGATATGAAAGATAAGAGCATCATAGTTATACCTCAATTAACCGTATTCTGGGACAAGCACATTGCACTAAGAATGACAGTTATGCTCTCGAGGAAATGCTCAAAGAAAGGATGGTGACTCAACATAAAAATAAAAGATTGGCCCTTCGCAGAGGGAAGAAGGGATTTAACATGTGCTAGAGCTTTTTATTTTAAAACAGAAGCAAAAATGTTTTGGGAGGTGGTTGTTCCTGTCAACGAATCAGTAATAGAGTTCTTGTTATCTTCCATACTAAACAAGTTGAGAGCGGTTCCGAGTTATTGATATTAGGCATTTATAGCATGCACTTTTATATAGCATGACACTCCTCCCAACCTTTGCTTTCACAAACCATGGCTAACCGAATCCTCGGGTGCCTGCCAACAATCACATACCATGGAGGAGTGCCTATTTATTTTACTTTTTAGATGTTATAATGGTCTAACCAGTTCTTTGCAAAATTAATGACGAGCAGATGAAGCATGCAAGTCGGGAACTTAATTTAGTATGGAAGATAACAAACCCAACTACCACGTCCTCATGAGCTAAAAACAGTGTCACAAAATGAGAAGTATTTTGAAGGTTTTAAAGGTAGCACATGAAAATTTACTTGGAATGGTTCGAAATACCATGCATAGGAATTTATAGTGGACTCTTTGGAATAACTTGGTTTTTAGGGATTTGGATGCACGAGCAGCATTCCCGCTCAGTACAAGTGAAGGCTAGCAATAGACTGGGAAGTGACGACCAAGAGAGCAATAACTGTCATAATCATACTTGTGACAGAATAAAATTAACGGAGGTATAAAATGATACTAACACTCTGAGGCAAAATAGATCATCAAGGCTTAATTGACTTTTGTTTTTCAGTCATAAACATGTGTGAGCATGTGCCAAGTCGATTCAAGTAAATCATTCAGAGGAGGATACCACCCTGCCATACCGTTTTACGAATAGAACAATGCATGCAAATATCTATATGACATGTCATTCAATATTAGCAAATTGGCACTGATCATAAGAAGACATGAACTACTAAGCAATCATTAAATAACATAACCACTACCATGACAGCTAAGCACGTTCATATGAGTAGGTATATTTACAAAAATAAAAAATAAATAGAGTTCATACCAGCCTTTTACCACATCCGGATTGTCGTAAATCATCATTATTGCTTTTCACTTGTGTGGCTTGAATGATATGAAAGGATAACCAAGCCCCAAGTGGAGTCACGGAAATTGTCGAACTCTGAAACAACTATACAAAACAGAAGAAGAACAACAAATATTTTTGGGTTTTCGATTTAGAGCAAGCATGAAAGAAAAAACAAATAAAGCAAAATCTTTTTGGATTTTTGAATATTGAACCGAAATGAAAAAGATAAAGTAAACTAGCGCTACAAATACAAAAGAAAGAGAAATAAAGGAAATATTTTTGGTCTTTTAGGGTTTTGTGAAAATAAAACGAATACAAGAAACAACAGTGAAAAAGAAAAGAAACAAACTGAAACATGGATATACAAAGTACCGACATGATATGAATATGATAAAATGAGTGAGCTGTCGGTGGGTCGGCGTACCTCCCCCCAAGTTTAGGCTTTTGGCCTAAGTGGGAGATCAAACATCGACGTGGCTGGGAACTCCATCCTGGCGGATCATATCTAGCATGATCGTAATCAGCATCCCGTGAAGAAGAAGGAGTTGAAGCTACATAATCAAAATACTGATATGAAGAGCTTGCTGTGTCGAAGGGCTGAGTGAAGTCCTCCTCGGGTTCCCTTCCCTCATCATCTGCACGAGGGCCGTGCTCCTCCAAGTATGCGTCAAGGTCATCCTTTGAGAACGACCATCCTTGCCTGACATCAAGGTTAAACAAAAGAGGTGCAGGCAAACAGACTATACGTTCAGAGTTTTTAGTTCTCCACCTAGACTTCTTGAAAAAAACCAATTCATAGGATATATTATCAATGGTGGACCAGCGGGAAATAAATTGATGGCTTATCATAGAGTTAAAATCAAGTCTCTCCTTAGGAAGCTGAATATCAAGATGATGTGGTCCTATACCATGCATGGCTAATAAACGGGAAGCAATAAGACCACCACAAACCCCTCCTTTTTCACGGTTAGTGGAAAGACGAAATGCTATCATAGCCCCCAAGTTATAAGCTCTATCACACTTCAAGGCAGCAGAGAGAAATACCAAGTCATAAACATATAATTTACTTGCATTTTTCCTGGCTAGAACACATTTACCAATGTAATGGGCAAAATATCGAATAGACGGGAGTTGGATGTTTCGAATTTTACCACTTTCGGCTGTCAAACCTATTCCTTGGCAGATTTCTGAGTAAAGGTCTTGTAGATGTTTAGGTTGACCTCTAATCCTCTCGTGAGATCCCTAGTATGGTACCTTAATAGCTGCACAAAAATCATGAAGGGGCAAATCGACGGCTTTATTGTAGATGTTATAATGAACCATGGGAATAGGCAAGGTCCAACTGAATCTAAAATTCTGCACCACAGACATAGTTAGCTTTGCATATTGATTTGGTTCATCAGCAACAAAATGTTCTAACCCTGCATTAGAAATTAGGGTGTTGAAATCATGCAAGATTCCTGCAGCAGTCATAAAATTGTAACATGGATAAATAGAGGGGAACACGGAGTTTTCACGGTTGACCCCCATGACCTCTTGCACTTCTAATTCTTCAAAATTAAGTTGGTTTCCATCCATCTTCCTTTTCTGAAATTTTTAAACAAACCTCATAAAAAGTGATTTTGGAGTGATTAATTCAAGGGGAAACACTATAGAGACTTGCTAGAGGACTAAACATGCATCAAAACTAGTTAATCTAAGCAAGAACAAGCATGCAAGCTCTCATAACATGTCACCTACAGTACCAAAATACTCAAGATATACACAACTAAACAAAATTCTACTTGGATAATCGGAGGAGTCACATACCAGATTGATCCAAATATCAGCAGCAAAGATGGGCTGAGCAGGGAGATCGAAAATCGCGAGCAAGAACAGCAAGAACTCGAGTTTGAACAATGGTGGTGTGTGTGGTCGGGAGAGAGAAAGGAGTGGGAGGAAGCTGAGTAAGTGGAGGGCCAGGTGGGCCCCACACCAGGCCAGGGCACGGGCAAGCCCCTGCCGCGCCGAGGGGCATGTGGTGGCCTGGTGGGTCCCTCGGTCATCCTCAGGTACTCCAACGTTCCATTTTAAAAACTAGGATTTGTAGAATTTTTTTCAGAATTTTTTTGAAAACTTTTATTTCTGACATTTTCTGGGTGTTTTAAATAATGAAAACTAAGTAAAAACAAAATTATGTAAAGACTAAACATCACTAAAACTTTGCAATTACAGTAGAAAAACAGTAGGTAAAACAAGGAGGGGAAAGAAAAATGTTGTTTAACAATTTTATGCATTTAAAACATATTTGTTAACAAGGTTGATCAAGTCTTGCCACCAAGTATATTTTATATGACATAAAAGAATTAAACCACATGAAACAATCATTTTACCTTAAATTGTATAGCTATAGATCCAATCATAATATTTTGAAATCCTTCATGAGGGTCATATATAGGGCACTCAATACTTCCCACTTTGATAGTTCTAAAATTAGCAATTGTATTCACTCCAAATAACTTGTCCAACTTCTTGGGAAAATAAACGGTATGCTCTTTGCCAATAACATTGAAAGTTACTTTTCCTTTGTTGCAATCAATAACAGCCCCTGCAGTGTTAAGAAAAGGTCTCCCAAGAATAATAGACATATTATCATCTTCAGGCATTTCAAGCATTAGCCACTTGAACATGAACATCTTCACATATACCAACAGGAACAACAGTAGATTTATCGGCCATTTGTAAAGATATATCAGTTGGTATCAATTTATCCAAATAAAGCCTCTTGTAAAGAGAAAAAGGCATGACCCTTACTCCTGCCCCTAAATCACATAGAGCAGTTCTAACATAATTATTTTTGATAGAGCAAGGAATAGTTGGTATACCCGGATATCCAAGCTTCTTTGGAACCTTACCATTGAAAGAATAATTAGCAAGCATTGTAGAAATTTCTTCATTAGGAATCTTTCTTTTGTTAGAGACAATATATTTCATATATTTTGAATAAGGAGGCAACTTCATAGCATCAGTCAAAGGAATTTGCAAAAACAAAGGTTTCATCCAATCGCAAAATTTATTATAATGCTCTTCTTCCTTAGATTTGTGTTTCTTGTTAGGAAAGGCATTTGCTTTTGCACCCAAGGTTCTCTTTCATTACCATGTTTCTTAGCAATAAAATCTTCTGTAGTATACTTTTTGTTTTTAGAATGCTTTTCAGGTTCTTCTCACTTTCCTCTTTATCAGAGGCATCGTTCTTATCCTTATCATTGTTATGTTCATTACCACTTTCAGTTTCAGCATCAGAGATAGATATACTATTGGGATCATTAACATGTTCATTTTCTTTAATGGGTTCAGGAGATTCTTCAACATGTTTATTTTTCTTCTTCTTCTTTTTCTTAGAAGGAGTACTAGTTTCATTAGCTAGTTGAGAATCTTGCTCAATTCTTTTAGGATGTCCTTCAGGATACAAAGGATCCTGAGTGGAAGCACCACCTCTAGTTGCTATACCAAAAGCATGTTTATCATTATTTCTAGAAGCATTAACTAGCAAATCCTTTTGCACCTTAGTCAATTGTTCTATTTGAGTTTGAACCATATGAAAATGTTTAATAAGTATTTTAACATCATTAGCAGTTCTTTCCAAAACATCATGCAAATTACTGATAACATGAGAATTTTCTAACAAGCTATTTTGTATTCTCATATTGAAATTATCTTGCTTAACGATAAAATTATCAAATTCATCTAAGCATTGATCAGGAGGTTTAGAATAAGGGATATCCCTATCATCAAAGTGTTGGAGAGGGTGTACCTCGACCGTGGATGGGCGAGGAATTGGCTTACACAATTCTTCTGTAGGTGGCAGATTTTTCACATCTTCAGATTTAATGCCGTTCTCCTTGAGAGATTTCTTGGCTCTCTCATTTCTTCATCATTTAGTTCAAGAATTCCTCTTTTCCTTGGTGTGGGTACCGGAGTTGGTTCAGGCATGGTCCAATCATCATGATTTTGACTTATTTTAGCCATTAATTCCTCGGCTTCATCTGGAGTTCTTTTCCTGAAAACACAGCCAGCACAACTATCCAGGTATGTCCTAGATTCAACAGTTAGCCATTATAGAATATATCAAGAAGTTCATTTTTAGCTGGTTGATGTCCAGGCCGAGCTCTAATTAAAGAGCAAAATGTTGCCCAAGATTCAGGCATTTTCTCTTCTTTTAGTTGTTTAAAGTTAAAGATTTTCTGTAAAGCAGCATGTTGAGCACTAGCAGGAAAATATTTCTGAAATAAGACATTAACTAAACCCATAGGACTCTCAATAGATCCAGGAGATAAATTATTAAACCAAGTTTTAGCTTCATGTTTCAATGAGAAAGAAAAAATTAGTAACGAAGTAACTGCGTTTCTTAATATCATCAGAAAACAAGCTACTTAGAGTAGAAAGAGTATTCATATGATCTACAACACTTTCATTTTCAGTACCTCGAAAGGTTCTTTCTCAGCAATAGATATAAGCGACAAGTCCACAGAGAAATCATAATCTTTATCTTGTATATTTATGGGAGATGTAGCAAACTTCGCATCAGGAGAAAGTTTATAATTAACAGCACGTCTTTGAAGAAGATTTTTAATAGCATTAACATCTTTAGAAGAATCACAATTTATGTATTCTTCAATAAATTCATCATCAAGTTCAACATAAGTTTCCTCGAGATCATCACTAGGATGTTCTCTCGACCCAGGTGTATAAGCAGGTGTAATAGGAGTTTCATTAGGTGTTTCAGCATTTTCAATTTGTCTAGATTTAGCAATTGTAGCATCTAGAAAAGGACCTAGTGAACCACTTTCATCAAGCACAGTAGAAGCATCATCAAATTCATCAGAAATATTTTCAGATTCAGCAGAAGTAGTAGTACGTGAAGCATGTATATGTGGTGGTGTAACAAGTTTACTCATAACAGACGGTTAATCAAGAGCAAAAGAGGTGCTCAGAGTTGTACCTCTCCTTGTAGTGGATGGCAATATAGGGACCTTCTCATCACGAGGTTTACCCATGATGAATAAATTACAGCGAACAATATCACTTTCAGATGAGCTTATAAATAAAGCTATGCTCCCCGGCAACGGCGCCAGAAAATAGTCTTGATGACCCACAAGTATAGGGATCGCAACAGTCTTCGAGGGAAGTAAAACCCAAATTTATTGATTCGACACAAGGGGAGCCAAAGAATATTTATAAGACTTGACAGATGAATTGTCAGTTCAGCTGCACCTGGAAATAGACTTGCTCGACACAGTTTATCAGTAGCAACAGTGAAATAATAGCAGTAGTAAAATAAAGGCAGCTGTAGTAATTGAAGTATACAGCATGATTAAAATACTGTATGCATAGGGATGGATGAACGGGCGTTGCATGGATGGGATAGTTCATGAAATAGTCATACATAGGGCAATTGCAGGTAGATAATAATAAAGCATCCAAGTAATAATTAATCATAGTCATGTGTTCCGTATTTAATCGTACGTGCTCGCAATGAGAAATTTGCACAACATCTATTGTCCTACCAGCCCGTTTGTAGCGGGGCCTCAAGGGAAACTACTGGTAATAAAGGTGCTCCTTTTAATAAAGCACCGGAGCAAAGCATTAACACTCCGTGAACACATGTGATCCTCAAGTCGCAGCCATCCCCTCCGGTTATCCCAATTTCTGTCACTTTGGGGCCTCGGGTTCCGGACAATGACGTGTGTATACAACTTATAGATATGATCCCAAACAATAATTATTCTCATGATACAATAACATGTTCAGATCTGAAATCATGGCACTCGGCCCTAAGTGTCAAGCATTAAGCATAACAAGTTGCAACAATGACATGAAGTACTAATAATGGATACTAGGCACCATGCCCTAACAATCTTACATCTATTGCATGAACAATCTCATCCAATCCCTATCATCCCTTCAGCCTACAGCGGGGAATTACTCACACATGGATGGGGGAAACATGGTTGGTCGATGGAGAGGCGGTGGTGATGATGATGGCGATGATCTCCAATTCCCCGTCCCGGCAGGGTGCCAGAATGGAGATTCTGATCCCCGAACTAGGGTTTTCGGTGGCGGCGGAGCTCTGGAGTGTTTCTGGAAAAAGCGTCGATCCCCCTCGCGTTTTTAGGTCAGGAGGAATAAGTAACAAGGGGAGCGTCGGGGCCACGCGAGGCGGCCACACCAGGCCTCGGCGCGGCCCCACCTCCGCCGCGCCGAGGGTGCGTGTGGGGCCCCGTGCGCCGTCTCCGCTTCGTCTTCTGGCTCCGTGGGTCTTCTGGGAAAATAGAATTTCTGTAATTTTTCGGGAATTTTCCCGAAACTTTGACTTTCTGCACAAAAACAAGACACCAGGGCAATTCTGCTGAAAACAGCGTTAGTCCGTGTTAGTTGCATTCAAATCACACAAATTAGAGGTAAAACAATAGCAAAAGTGTTCGGAAAAGTAGATACGTTTTGAACGTATAATGTGGCTATGGAGTATCATCGGCCATGTCCTGGCCGGGAGGGGTGACGATCGATGTGTCCGAAAAACTAGAGGGAGAAGTAGTCGGCAGGAGATAACAGATATCTTCATTGAATTGGGGAAAATTGGGTATGTGGCTCGCCTAGGTGCGTGTTGGGAGGGCTTGTGATGACGTCATTGGGTTCAAACTTTAAACTATTTGAATATCATTTGCCCTCATGTCGGGTTCAGGTGTTACAATCTGCAAGACCTGACGGGTAAAATGAACATTTCATGATTCAAATTTCGCTATGGCGCCAATTCGGGTTGCCGAAAAATTCAGACAAGTAGGTCCAAAATCGGTGGGGCCTACGCTTCTATCTCCTAGAGACACCTTAGCGGCTGGATGCAAAAACGATCAACAGTTCATACGTGTTTTAATTCATGGGCTAAAGTTGGGCTACCAAACAACTCTAATGTTGAGGGAAATATTCCAACAACAAAACAGGAGTAGCATGTTGAGTTTATTTATCAGCCATTCCTTCACACGTTGAAGTTCCTTTTTGGGTAAAAACTTCCTTTGTCACAATTTGTTTTCTTTTTAGATAAAAACATTTGTCAATGGACCCATGAGATAGAGATATTTACATGGAAAGGAAAGAAAGATAGAGATATTTATGTTAGACGTGTGGAAAAAAGGACCGTGGCAACGCACGGGTATTCAACTAGTTTTTTATAACTTCTTAAAATGTTTCTTGGTATCTAAAAAGTGAGATAGTGACCTTATATATAAAACAGAGGTAGTATTACGATAGTCAGGAGAGGCAATGTAAATCTACCAACACGTAAAAGACAACAACATATTGGGAGGCATTTCTGGTAGTATGTACTCTAATTAGAAAAAAAATTAAAAACATTTTAGACTGTCAAAAAAATTCAACAAAAAAATTCGAATGTTCATCTTGATATTTTATGGCCACGCATAAAGTTTCGTGATGAAAAGGCATTTTTTATAACTTGTGTAAAAAAAGACAAATTTTGGTGCTACAAAATGAGTTTTTAAAGACATTATTTTTGTCTTTTTAATACATGTCACGAAAAAAGTTTTTTTACTGAAATTTATGTGCCAACATAAAATGTTCACAAGGACACCTGGAATTTTATTAAAAAAAATACATGTCGAAAATATAATTTTCAAACAGTGAGAATAGATGCTCATACTAAGGGAAATGGATTACTTTAGACAATAGTATAAGGCACTATTGTGAGCTGTGACCGTCTAGATTTTTAAAATTTTGTAGTGGTCTGTTCATGAAACATGCATGCTCTAGCATGTAGCGAATTATTTTCTACTCCTTGGACAGTCAGACTTCTCGGCTGAATTAGTGCGCCGTACGGTAAGACACACTGCGACCCTGCTGCAAGTCGAGCCATTTTTTCTCAAAGCGCCGCATTCGTCAAATTTTGTAAAGATGTCAAACACACTACATGTACAATCTAAAAAATATTCGGATTTAAACTTCAAAAAAAAATATTCGGATTATTTTGATTTTTAAACATATTTTTCACTCGCAGCGCGTAAATGGCTGCCCAAACGCATTCCGTCGGACTAGTCGCTGGCTTACGCCCTCGCTCCCAACTCGCGGCGTCTAGAGTCGGCCCAACCTAGTGTTTTTTTTTGACAAATTCAAATGAGAGAGGAACATTAAATTATGGCGGGAGTTCGGAGTTTTAACCGCCGTCAGCCACGATTGGCCACACTCGGCTACAAATTCAGAGTTTTGGCCACGATCGGCCACACTCGGCCACAAACACGAAGGTTGGGCCATCAAAATACACCAAAATACGCCGGGAGAGCACGAAGCCCGGCCACTGCTTGTCGTCGCCGGTCTAGATGTTGTTGTGGGGCTGGGGCACGTAGTCGTCGCCCGACTGGTTCATGTCGGGGTCCTCGTCGACCTGGGCGCCGACATTGTGGGTGAGGCCGTTACCGTTGCCATGGTTGCCGCCGGTCTTTGGGCGGAATGAGCCCAAGTTCTCGCAGGATCACGACGCGGTACATGTTGTGCGCCGCCCTCGCCAGCGGTCCATTTGGAGATGCTCTTCGCCGTCAATGGCGGCGGCGGGGGTTGAGCAGATTCCTTTGCTTCTACTTCACACGACGCCCGCCACGGCTCTGCGTCTCCAATCGGCGCCGGAGGATGTCCAGTCCTGCGACATCCCCTCCGGCTTCTCCTTGGGCGGGGGAGCCTTGCGCTGCTTGCGAATGTCCATCGTCGTCCCCGCCGCCTTTGACCTCGCCGCTGTCTTCCCCCTTCGCCTTGGGTACAGACGGCGGCGCCATGGAACCGAGGCGGCGCGACGCCACGGTTTTTGTTTGGCGGGAGGAGTGGCAGAGAAATGAGATTTAGGAGAGAAATTGGGGGGGGGGGAGCCGGCATATATTGGTATTGCCTACTCAATGACAGGCGTGGCCCACGCGGCGGAGGCATACGTGGCAGCGCGCTTCGTTCCGTCCTGCGCCGCCCGAGGACTCCTAAGATGAGGGCACGGGCTAGGCGTGCCGGACAGAAAACTGGACCACGCCAAACCAATTCCGTTGGGGCACCGCGAGTGGAGAAAAAAACTATCTGGCACGCCCGATGCCTTTGGGCGGCCGTTTGGGGGCGTGCGGGTGGAGATGCTCTTAGTGTTCACACACTGTGAGCATGCACCCGGGTGCAGAACATCATGTCCTGAAAAATACTATTATATCATGAAATAACCAGCGTACATAAATGCAAGACAATTTAAAGCCTGTTTGCAAAACAAGAGACTAGAGTAATTGCCAACGCAGTTAAGAGATGGTTAGAAGAAAGGCCTTTGTAATCTGGGATTTCTGAGATTGAAAAATAAGCTACTCCCTCCAATCCGGATTCATACTAGGTACTACAATTCAAACCTGAACAGGCTGCCGGACTTTTCGGATCGGAGGGAGTAGTTAGCCCGAAAGATAGGAGTACCGTGAAGATCCGGAAATCCATTTCGGGTCCATTGCTCAAAAAACAATTTTCAAAAATGTCAAAAAATTCCAAATAAAAATTTCGGATGTACTTTAAGACATTGTACATTAGCAAAAAAAGTTTCGCGATGAAAAGACATTTTTTGTGACTCAAAAAAGACAAATCGTGACGCTTCAAATGATTTTGTACTAGACATTTTTTTGTCTTTTTTGCACAGGTCGGAAAAAAAAGTTTTTTCTCCACGAAACCTTTTGTGCTAACACAAAATGTTCTGATGTATATATCCGATTTATTTCTGGAATTTTTAATCATTTGAAAAAAATTAAAAATTTTTACATAATGGGTGCATCTGCACCCATGACCCGAATCGCCGTGTCCGTGAAGATCCTACCATTCTCGTGCAACGAGCTATAACAGCACAATGCCCACAGTTAGCATCACTGATGATCCTGGTAACAATTTCAAGTTTCTAAACACACAAACGTTTAACGATTTAACTATGCTGGAGTTTGAAAACACACATGCGACATAAGAAAAGAAAATTCACGTCTAGTTCTATACGACGTACTACGATTTAGACTTTAGACTATATACAAAGAGCCTTAAGTGAACATGTAAAAAAGTTACGTAGCGAAATCTAAACATATTAGCGAAGGCACCATTCAGTTACAAATAAAGAATAATAGAACTACCATACTCGCTGACTCGTAAGAAGCAAGCTGCTGTTAGTTCATACCTACAAAAACCTTCTATTCACAGCTTCCCATTTCTTTACCAAAGTGCTACTTACAGTGTCGGCTAAATCCTCGCATAAATAACAAAAAATGCAGCCTAAATGACCCGAACTGCCTAAAACTGAACGAAAATTTGTACAGCAAGGGCGCTAACAATGAAAAAGGAAAGAGTTTGCGGAAGCTACAATGCTAGTTTGCTGTAACTGATCACAGAACCTGACGCCACTCGTCGTTTACCTTCCATTGCATCCTTCTTGTCGCGGCAATCAGACAGAGAAAGGGCCTTTCCATGGCATAGTGCTGGAAGAGAATAATGAACCGGCACGAACTGATATACCTATCAGTTGGTTCAAAGATCTACCTGGCAGATCGCACACGTAAACAAGCTCGAGGATTCTCGGACCGATTGAGTCATTACCCAACCTGTGCAATTTAATAAATCAAATTAGCGTTCTTTATGATTCATTCCACTTAACACATGAATAATTCACTCATCGCTCCTGGAACCAAGAGTAAAACAAAGCAACGAGATGGACAACAAAGGAAAAACAGGCTATTCGAAACAATATTTCCAACTCATTTATATGTTAAAACTAAAGCATATGACTGCACTTACAGGTAGTTTGCTAACAAAGTAGAGCTACTAGAATGGTCCCTAGACTGATCTATAGACATCAAATCATGATTTACAGTGAGCCTGAGCTTTAGTAATTCAAACGAGGTTCCGCATGTCACGACAAACTTCCAACATTCCAAATCGTAACCACATATTGCCAAAACATATGGAACACTGAAAAGAAAAACGACATGGTAACTTGAATGAAACCGGCCAGAAAGAAAAGGGAAAATGTCAGCTTAAACACATCAATGGTCCAGATTTGTTCCGTACCCCTTTATAATTGAGGGATGAATATCATTAGTTAATTTTGTGTTTAGTCCTAGCCTGTTAACTGTATAGCCTATCAGTGCACTTTGTATGACATATCCGACGATCGTGTGGCCGTGTCCTCGTCGCCCAGTGCTCATTGTGGCGCTTATCCCTCGGCGGCGGCGGCGGCCGACAGACGGTGCCTGCCCGTCTGCCATCCCGCAATATGTTCTTGGAGCACGTGACTTCCATGTCGGCAAGCTTGCGGAGCATGCCTCTGCCAGGCAATCGCGTTCCACGCAGCGACATTGCAGCACATCCTCCTGGCAGTTTGGACACACGCGCCAGGTTTGCCGGTGAATCTGCTGTTGATTCATGCATCTGTTCATTTGGTTCTGTTGGCAACGTGGATAAGCTTCCATGGAGATGGACGCACATACAAAGCTTACAATGCTTTGATCTGCATCTGCAGCTATGGAGATGAGCAACACATACACAATTCCAGCGGCTGATATGGATTACAGCTAGCAACACAATGCACCATTGGCCCTATTGTTCACCGTGTCCATAGCTCATGGTTGAAGAATGGCCCATCGTCTATCTCGACCGGGGCGCGGAAATTCGGAGCAGCGGTTGTCGCTTTTTTCAGGCGCACGGTGAACAAAAGATGAAAACTGCATAGGTACAGCATTACAAGTACTATTGTCGCGTACAGCCATACAAGTACCCGTGGGCCAATGGAGTTTAATCTTAATTATCAACTAATTAATAGCAAAAGATTATATTACCCTTTATAATTAGAAAAGGTGGTGTACCGAAGCAGGCCTCAATAGTTTATCAACATATCATTAACATAGAAACAAGCATGCCTCTATATCTAATATGAACGCACATCTATGCACCTAGGTTTGTGTTAAGTGATTCAAGTGCTTAATGACACCTTGATTTGTGGACTAACCATTTCCATGAGTGGAAAGTGGGTGGTTAGGTAACATTCCACGAGGTCGCACATGAAGTGGATGAGCCTACGTCCATGAAGCCCTGATTGTTGGGTGGATAGTAACACTCGCGAGGTTCATCAAGTGGATGATCCTACAAAACCAGTGAAGCCTGTGATTGATGGTATTCAGGTTTACATCATGTGTAGTGTGTGATTAACATCAAGTGAAGTTTGAAGCTTGCATCAGTGTGGATTATCTAGTAAGGTTCCATCTTGTAGAGATAGAAAAGTGAAGAATGGGTTAAAAGGTGTGAAACCAATATAAAGATCAAGATAAAATGAAGGTTGACCAGATAAGATTTGTTCATGAATTTCGTGATGGTCTACATGTAGCTTGAGGGATCGTCTACATGTAGCTTGAGGGGGTGTGCCTCATGTAATCAATGCAATCAAGAGGTATATGTAAGCAACTGTGAATTGCATCTGTGTGGACTATCCCCTTCTGTTATATATAGAAAGGTTGTAGCTAAGTTCCATGTGGTGAGATGGCATCGAAAGGATGATGACATGTACTTGAAGCTAGAGGGTCCTCAATTGATGATTGGTGTATGAACATTTCTTCAAAAGAGCACGACAGTGCTTCAAGGGCAAAGCACTAGTGTGCACTAGTATTCAACAGGTTGTGAGTATGTTTAATGTTGTATTGTAAACTAACCATATCCATATGTTTGGAGGTGTGAGGGTTAGATCCACCTCAAGTTGCTACTCTGAGAGAATTATCTCACAAAGCTCAAGTGGAGATGCCATGAAGTATCAAGGTGCATTGAGGTTGTCATAAGCCTTGAAGGTTGCTTCATACAAGAATGATCTCAAAGGAAGGTTGTAATCTTCGAGGATAAAGCTAAGTGCAAAGTCTCAATGAGATTAGCACATGAAATGATGGCATCAAGCTATGCAAATCAACTCGACATTATGTGTAGTCAACATACTTAGGTTGAAGGCTCATCAAGGAATTATGGCGAGCTATTGATTCTAAACCAAGCGACAATAATCTTTGTGGTCAAGCTCAAGCGGAAGCATGTTGTTGTGTTAACCTTTTGTTTAGGGTGCTTCTAGTAAGTTCAGAGGTTCCAAGCTTTCAATGCTAGGAGACTTCAAACGACTTCTTTGTGAGTTGCTGATTTAGAAATGCTTTCTAGGTTCAAGCCGGCAAACCTTGGTGGTTCCGAGATTTCCACGGAGGTACCCAGGTTT